>PVKM010015934.1:0-27376 GCA_004027735.1 Carollia perspicillata | reverse complement strand
CACTGGTCCCCGGGACCTTACTGTCCTGAAATGTCCTTCTTACCATCTGGTTTCTGGTTTTTCAGTGTCCACTACAGCTTTGTGAACTCTTATTTTCAAATACACTGCAGTACTGTTGTCTGTCTGCTCTGTTCCTCCATGGATTAGCCAGTTTTTCCTCCTGTGTGTAGGGGGAAGTGAAATCCGCTCCCTTCTACTCTGTCACCATCTTCCTTCCCCACTGTGATAATTTCTTATAATTCTTTGTATCTCTGTGGTATCACATGAAATCTGTCCTCTTTCATTTCTGATTTTGTTTATTTGAGTCCTCTCTCATCTCTCAATTTTGTTTATGTTTTGAAAGAACCAGCTCCTGGATTTATTGATCCTTTGAATTGTTCTTTTAATCTCTATGTTGCTTAATTCTGCTGTGGTCTTGGTTATTTCATTCCTTCTACTTGCTCTGGGCTTTCCTTGTTGTTCCTTCAGTTATTGTAGATGAAGGGTTAGGTTGTTTATTTGAAATGTTCTATCTCTTTCAGGTAGGCCTATATCATTATGATCTTCCCTCTCAGGTCTGTCTTTGCTGTCTCATATGTTTGGATGTTTTGTGTTCATTTTCATTTGTTTCCAGAAACTTTTTTATTTCTTTCCTGATCTTATTATTATCCCATTCATTGTTTAATTGTGTAATATTCAATTTCTATGAATTTGGGTGCTTTTGAGTTTTTTTCTTGAAGTCGGTTTCTAGTTAAAAGCCTTTGTGGTCTGAAAAATTGCTTGAAATGATTTCAATATTCTTGAATTAGTTGAGGCTTGCTTTATGTCATATAATGTGGTCTATCTTTGAAAATGTTCCATATGCATTTGAAAAGACTGTATATCTTGCTTCTTTAGGTTTATACTATATATATATATGTATGTATATACTCTTTATACTGTATATACGTATATACTTATACTGCACACACACACACACACACACACACACACACACGCACACACAGTATAAGTGTGTTGTTGTCTATATCTTTCTTGAAGTCCTCCAAGATGTTCCTTATATAGTTGGGTGCTCATATTGGGTGCATATATTTTCATAATGTTTATGACTTCTTGATGAATTTTTCCCTTTAGTATAATGATGTGTCCTTCTGTGTCTCTTCTTAAAGCCTTTTTTTAAAGTCCATTTTGTCTGATATATGTATTGCTATACCAGATTTTTTCTCTGTCCATTTGCTTGGATTATTTATTTCCAACCCTTCACTTTCAGTCTGTGTTTGTCTTTTTTTCTGAGTTGCGTTTCTTGTAGGCAGCATTTTTGTGGGTCATGTTTTCTTATCCATTCAGCTACCTTATATCTTTATTGGAGCTTTTAATCTATTAACATTTAAGGTGATTATTGATAGGTTCTTATCCATTTTCCCCCTTTGTACCTGTGTTCCTCTCTATCTCATTCTTTTCCTTCCTCCTCTTAAAACTGTCCCTGTAGTATGTCTTCCAGAGCTGGTTTGGTGGAGGTGTATTCTTTCAGCTTTTTTTTTTTTTTTGTCTGGTAATCTCTTTATTTCAACTTCCGTTTTAATTGAGAGCCTTGCTGGATAGAGGTTTCTTGGTTGTCGGCCTTTGATTTTCATTACTTGGAATATTTCTTGCCATTCTCTTCTGGTTTATAGTGTTTCTGTTGAGATGTCAGCTGCTAGCCTTATCAGAGTTCCCTTGTATATTAGTTCTTGTTCCTGCCTTACTGCTTTTAAGATTCTCTCCTTGTCTTTAAAACTTGCCATTTTAATTATCATGTGTCCTGGAGTAGGCCTCTTTGGGTTCATCTTGACTAGGACCCTTTTTTCTTTTGAATTTGCATGGCTTTCCCCCTCTCCAGGTTTGGGAACTTTTGTGTCATAATTTTTTCAAACAGGATTTCTATACCTTGCTTCTTTTCTTTTCCTCTGGTATTCCTATAATTCAAATGTTGTTGTGTTTCATGTTGGCTTGCAGTTCCTTTAAGCTATCTTCATATTTTTATAGTCTTTTTTTGTGGAGCTGCTCTACCTGGGTGTTTCTTTCTGCCTTGTCTTCCTGCTCACAAATGTGATTCTCTGCTTCATCTAGCCTGCTTATAATTCCTTCTATTGTATTTTCATTTCAGATGTTGTACTTTTCATCTCTTCCTTGTTCTTGTTTATAGTTTCTATTTCTTTTTCATACTGTTGTTCACACTCAGTTCATTGTACTTTTCAGTGAGCTCCTTGAGCATCCTTATCACCATTCTTTTGAATTCTATATCTGAGAGTTTGCTTGCCACCATTTCTGTTCAGTCTTTTACTGGGAAGTCTTCCATTCCTTTCCATTTCAGGCTCTTTCTTTGTCTCCCCATTTTATGTGACTCTTTTTGTTTGTTTCTGTGATTCCCAATGCTCTTCCTTGCCAGCTGTCTTTGCAGGGTGAAATTCTGTGGTAGGAGTTCTATGGGACTCAGTGGTATGGTCTATTTGATCTCTTTGTCTTGATGGTCTAGGGTTTCCCTTTCTTTCATTTGTGTGGGCTGTCTAGTTATACTTTTCCTTTACCTGTGGGTGGCTCCTTTGTTGGTGGGCTCTCCCCTTTAGCAGGTTTACTAATATTCACAACTCCCACCTTGTCTTGTATGCTATTGTACTGGTGTTGGTTAACAAAGCTGTATTACCAGACCAACAATCATTCACCAGCATAAGGAACCCCCTACCACATCAGTAGTCTCAACCAAATTAGAACTAAGATTGATAAATATTAACAGTGATTGGGACAGGAGTAAAAGACAGAAAACTGTACTTGGATAACAATAAAAAATAGAATTAGTAAAAAAAGAGTGATTGTGGATATTATATATCACAAAGGGAATATGAGATGAGTAAAAGAGGGAATAATATTGTTATGCAGTAAGAGAGAAGAATTGGTAACAGTTCAGATAGAACCAATGGGAAGGAAGGGACAGAGAAAAATTTACCAGGTATGTAAAACATGAAAGGGCAATGGGAACAATGGGTAACAAGAGGGAAGTGTATACTATGAAGTTTGAAGTAAAACTGAAAAGGTACTGTAACAATGGAAGCAAAATTGCAGAAAACCCACAGCAGGTTCAATAGCAACAATAGTTGAATGAAATTACAGAGAGATGGAACAGGAATAAGACTATTGTAGAAAAGTGAAAAGTGAATATGATATGTCAGTAAAGAAAAATGATTTTGAGAGGATGAGGAAAGCAAACTAATAAGAGTACAGATAAAGCCCAGGTTGAGAGAAGAGAAAAAAAGAAATAGGAATAAAAAGAAAGAAAAAATTGAGAGAGATAAACAATGAGACAAAATTCCTTACTCAAATGATCAGGGTATAGCTAAGCCAAAATGGAGTAAGTCAGAAGGAGAATATTCTATGGGATTTAAAGTACTAACAATAGTGAACAAATAAAAGATCCCTTGGAGAAGTACATCACTAACCATGATATTTCACCCAACTAACCACTTTTTATAAAAGGTGCAAAAGAGATAAGAAAGACTCTTATTAGAAGTACAAAAGAATGTCATATGCTTTAGAAAGCAGAGAACTTACAGAGGGTTAGATGGAGGAGAAATAGTGAGAGTAAGGAATAGAAACCAGGTGTAGTGTTTGAGAAAATAAAGTTAACTACAACATTACTAAAACTCAGGAAGATGGCAAAATGGATTAAGACCAGGGAAGGGTGCTGTATAGGATTTGGAATGATAATAGTATGATAAGAAATATATCATCTCAATAAAAAGAATAAAAAGTAAAAGACCAAGAATAGTGTGTTATTGGAATATGAGTAAAGGGAAAGAAGAAAAATTAAAATGCAATATGAAAGGGATAATAAAGAAAGCAAATCAAACAGTGAAACCAAACAAACAAAACAAAAATTACTAATTAAACAGATAGAAGAGAATTTAAAAAAATTGCAGGTTCTGAAGGATAGCAAAGTGAAATTTGTTTCAGCTGTTGGTGTTTGCCTTCTGACTTCTTTCTGGATCTGTCTCTGGTATTCTCATATCTTCAGGTCTTATTGTCTTACTCTTAAAAAAAGAAAAGCCTCCTACTGACTTTAATTTTTCCAATTGTAATTTACAGGTTTTCCCAGATCCTGCAAGCAGAATGGGACTGGGCTCTGTTTTTTTCCTTTCCTGTGGTTTTGCAAGGATGGGGGCTCAGTCCAGGTGCCCTACAATAGTCATAGGTGCCCAATTTCCAGGCCAGCCCTCAGAGTGCTTTGCCATCTGCACTGTCCACTCTGTGTATTTGCACCAGGCCGGCTCCAATAATCCACCTCATTTTGCAACCCTTTGATTAGTCCATGAGGTGCACTGAGTGGGAGCAAATCATGACTCCCCACTACCTCTTTATTGGTCTGGGAACTGCACATGCGTGGAGTCTCTATAGGGCAGCTTAGTTGTGCTATTGAAAGAAGTCCCTCTGGGTGCTGCTACCTCTCCTATCCCCTGCTGCCCCTCTAAGATCAATCTGAGGCACCCTGAGTGTGAGCAAAATGCACCCTAACTCCACCCTCCTCACTGGCCCAGTCACTGCATGCAGGTGGTCTCTGTGCACATGAACTTCTTGCAGTGGCTGAGATCCTCTTTTAAGAGAAGTCCTTTTGGGTGAGGACTGCCGTTCCTAACAAACACCTGGCTTTCCAAAGAGACCAACTTTCTGACCAGTCCAGAGTCTATCTGGGTCACAGCCAGTCACAGCCAATCTCTTTTCTCAGCTCCAGTGTTACCTGGCTCCCCAATTTCTCTGGCACTGTGTCAGCCAGTGACTGTCACCCCAGCCAGCCACTGACATCCCAGAGGGGCCATGTGTCTCTTACCACCTCTTTATCCCCCCAGCTACTTTAAGCATCCAAATCTCTCCTAGCATGGATCTGTGATTTCCCTGATCTGGGAGGTGAGTGAGCCACTAAATTGCAATCACAGACACAGCTCTCCTCCTATGCTCCTGCAGCAGCCACAGTCTCTGGTGCATGGCCTGGGGACCTTCCTGTCAGCCTACAAAATCTCCTTACCATCCATTTTTAGGTGTCTTCTGCAACCTTTGACTTCCAAACTTCATATTAGCTGGGATTCTGTTGGCTGTTCACTCTGTTCTTGGGAAGATCTGCTAAGTGTCCAATTTGGGTTCATGAGCAAGTGGGTTCATCTCCCACCTACCTCACCACCATCTTCCCTGAAAAAAAATAAAATAAATATATTAAAATGAGAGATTAAAATATATTAATATTTATTTCAAAATAAATATATTAAAATCAGACTGATTTGTTTGAAAAAACAAATCAGATAATTTTTCTTTCATACTTTAACCCTCCAGTGACTTCATCCAATGCCTACCTCTCCACTTAAATCTCGCACCTGTCTTCTCGTTGCCCTCTATTCTCCTGCCACACTAACATTCTTTCAGATTCTTTTTCTGAAATCTGATACTTTACATGCTTGTTCATTCTAATGAGTTATTGACTCTCTCCACTTTCTCTACTGCTCAGAAAGGAGTGCTAGTCTTAGAATACAGTACAAAGTAGTGAGATAGGTTGAAACTCTCAATCTCTACACCCACTTGCTGTCAGATATCAATAAACAGCAATTATTCTTCATGGTGTGAATTCAAGTGAAGAGAGGATGGTCAGACCATGAATGACGTCATTCAAGTTCATCAAGGATCATCTGGTCTCTTCTCATCTCATTTTACTTTTCTTCCTGGTTTTTCACCAGGACTGTTGGTCAATCTGAGTCAAATAGTAAACTTTCACATCAATGTAAGTTGTAGATATAAAAAAGGGACAGCATTGCCCAGGGTGATTTATTCCTGAGCAACCATTTGTGTCAGAGCACTGGAGAACACAGACCTGGACTAAAACCATCCAGGAAAATGCAAGCAAAGTTCATAAATTATGTGTTTTCAAAGTCCATGGTAGGGCAGGAACCACTTCTGATAACATAGGTTAGAGCAATGCACACTCCAAGTCTCTCAGGTAATCCAGTTGCCTTGGAAACACAGTGATGTTGGGAATGGCACATACAGCTAATGGTTGCTGCTTATCCCTATTAAAAGAAAAACTTCATTCAACAGGGTTTTGAAAATTATGGTCCTTTTTTTGTCCTGCGGCCTGGCAATTCTATTCTTACACCAATAGCCAGCAGCAGCACTACATACTTCACTAATTGATGCAGAAATTATTCTTGTGTTGGAATTTTCGACTCTCTGATTGACTATTAACTTTTGGCACCAGGATATTTTTTGCAGCAGGAGACAAACTAATTAAAGGTATAGAGTACATGAACTTTTCCTTTATTAGTGAATTTAAAATCAGACTGAGTTAAGAGTCTGAGGTATGTGAAGAAATTCCTTCTCTTATCAAAACTATTGCTCATTTACTTGTGCACTTGCCCAGAACTGGGTTAATGAAGCATAAACTTCATTCTTGAGACTTGTATCTGACCTCTCCATACCTATCCCCAAGAAAAATAGGTGTGGTCCACAAACTGACTGTGACCCTGAGACACCAAATGTGGAGGGTAAACGTGCCCTTTCACCATCCCCTTATGATCAAAATGTACCCTAGGTACATTAGCCCTCCCCCTTTCTCAATAGCTTTCATGTGAAAATGACAAACCCACAGCCAACATCATACTCAATGGGCAAAATCTAAAAGTGTTTCCCTTAAGAACAGGAACAAGACTGGAATGTCTGCTTTTACCCCTCTTATTCAACATGGTAATAGAAGTACTGGCCACAGCAATCAGACAAGAAAGAAATAAAAGATATACAAATTGTAAAGGAGGGAGGAAAACTCTCATTATTGACAGTTGACATGACATTGTACTTAGAAAACCCTACAAATTCTACCAAAAAAACTGGGCAAAGTAGCAAGACATAAAATTAATACTCAGAAGTTGGTGGCACATTTATACACCAATAATGAACTATCAGAAAGAGAAATTAAGAAAATAATCCCATTTACTATTGCAAGAAAAAATAAGGAATCTAGGAATAAATTTAAACACAGAGATAAAGACCTGTACTTGAAATATTACAAGATATTGAAGAAAGAATTTGAGAAAGACACAATTAAATGAAAGAATATATTGTGTTCATGGATTGTAAGAATTAACATAATTAAAATGTCCATTCTGCCCAAGATAATCTATACATTCATCCCAATTCTTATTAAAATACCAATGGTATATCTCACAGATCTGTAGTAAATATTTCAAAAATTTATATGGAACCCAAAAAGACCCTGAAGAGCCTTGTAAATCTTAAGAAGAACAAAGGTGGAGATACCAAATATCTGATATTAAACTATATATTACAAGGCCACTATAGTCAAAAGAGCTTGTAACTTGCATATGAAGCAGCATATAAATTGATGGACCAGAACAAAGAGCCCAGAAATAAACCCATACTTTAATGCTCAATTGATATTTGACAAAAAAAGCAAAAGCATTCAATGGAATATAGACAGTCTCTTCAAAAATTGGTGGTAGGCAGAAATGTAAAGGATTGAAGAGATTATTATGAAGAACTGTATGTCAAGAAATTTAAAAATCTAGGTAAAATCGACAAATTTCTAGAAAAATATAATCTCCGAAACTGAATGAAGAAGAAGCAGAAAGCCTGAACAGGCGAATAGCACCAGATGAAATTGAAGTAATAAAACTCCTGAACACACAAAAGTCCTGGACTGGATGGCTTCACAGGAGAATTCTACAAAACATTTAAGAAAGAGCTAACCCCTATCCTTCAGACTATTCAAAAAAATTCAAAATGATGGAAGACTCCCAAACTCTTTTTATGAAGCCAAAATCATCCTAATCCCAAAACCAGATAAAGACACAACAAAGAAAGAAAACGTCAGGCCAATATCACTGGTGAACATAGACACTAAAATCCTAAAAAATATTGGCAAACTGTATCCAGCAATACATTAACAAGATCATACACCATGACCAAGTGGGATTCATCCCAGGGATGCAAGGATGGTTCAACATTCACAAATAAGTAAATGTAATACATCACATAAACAAATACAAAGACAAAAAACACATGATCATATCAATAGATGTGGAAAAAGCATTTGACAAGGTACAGCACCCATTTATGATACAACACTCATCAAGGTGGAACAGAGGGAGCATTCCTCAACATAATAAAGGTCATATATGACAGAACTACAGCCAACATCATACTCAATGGGCAAAAAATAAAAGCTTTTCCACTAATACCATGAACAAGACAAGGTTGTCCACTTTCACCACTTCTATTCAATATAGTTTTGGAAGTTTTAGCCACAGCAATCAGACAAGAAAAGGAAATAAAAGGCATCCAAATCAGAAAGGAGAAAACAAAACTGTCACTGTTTGTAGATGATATGATAGTGTACATGGAAAATCCTATAGACTCCACCCCAAAACTGCTCAACCTAATAAATGAGTTTGGCAACAGTAGGATACAAAGTCAATATCCAGAAATCAAAGGCATTTTTGTATACCGACAATGAAACAGCAGAAGCAGAAATCAAGAAAAAAATCCCATTTGATATAGCAAAAAGAAAAATAAAATACCTAGGAATAAACCTAACCAAAGAGGTAAAAGTCCTGTATGCAGAAAATTACACAATACTGAAGAAAGAAATCAAGAAAGACAAACAAATGGGAACATATACCATGTTCATGGATCAGAAGAATTAACATCATCAGAATGTCTATACCACTCAAAGCAATTTACAGTTTCAATGCAATACCTATTAAAGTACCAATGGCATATTTCACAGACATAGAACAAACACTACAAAAATTCATATGGAACCATAAACAACCCTGAATAGCTATTGCAATTTTGAGAATGAAGAGCAAAGTAGGAGGGATCACAATACCTGATACCAAACTGTATTACAAGGCCACTGTAACCAAAACAGCCTGGTAGTGGCATAAAAATAGACACATGGACCAATGGAACAGACTAGAGAATGCAAATATAAACACAAGTCTCTATGGTCAATTAATAATCAACCAATGGGGCAGCAACATATAATGGAATAAAGATAGCCTCTCCAACAAATGTTGTTGGGAGAACTGGACAGCTATGTGCAAAAAAAATGAAACTCGAGCACCAACTTACACCATACACAGAAATAAATTCAACATGGATAAAAGACTTAAATATAAGTCATAACACCATTAAAGTCCTAGAGGAGAACATAGGCAGGAAAATATCAGATATCCCACACAGCAACATTTTTACTGATATGTCCCTTAGAGCAAGGGACATAAAGGAAAGAATAAACAAAATGGGATCTCATTAAAACAAAAAGCTTCTGCACAGCTAAAGAAAACAGCATTAAAATAAAAAGAGAACCAACTATATGGGAAAACATATTTGCCAATGATAACTCAGACAAGGGTTTAATCTCCAAAATATATAAAGAACTTACATGAATGAACTCTAAGAAGACAAGCAACGCAATTTAAAAAAATGGGCAAAGGACTTGAACAAATGCTTTTCAAAGGGGGACATACAGAGGATTCAGAGACACATGAAAAGATGCTCAATATTGCTAGCTATAAGACAGATGCAAATTTATACCACAATGAGATACCACTTCACACTGGTCAGAATGGCTATCATAATAAAATCAACAAACAATTGTTGGAGAGGTTGTGGAGAAAAGGGAACTCTAGTGCACTGTTGGTGGGATTGTAGACTGATTCAACTACTATGGAAAACAGTATGGAATTTTCTAAGAAAACTAAATATGGATTTGACTTTTGACCCGGCCATTCCACTGCTAGGATTATATGCTAAGAACCCTGAAACACCAATCCAAAAGAAGCTATGCATCCCAATGCTCATAGCAGCACAATTTACAATAGCCAACTGCTGGAAGGAACCTAGGTGCCCCTCAGTAAATGGATGGATCAAAAAACTATGGAACATTTACACAATGGAATTCTATGCAGCCGAAAGAAAGAAGGAGCTCCTACCCTTTGCAACAGCATGGATGGAACTGGAAAACATTATGGTAAGGGAAATCAGCCAGATGGTGAAAGAAAAATACCACATGATCTCACCTTTAACAGGAACCTAAACAACAAAACAAACAAACAAGCAAAATATAACCGAAGACACTGAAATAGAGAACAGGCTGACAGGGTACAAAGGGGAGGGAATTTCAGGGGAAAAGGGGAAGGGTTTAGAGGAACAAGTATGAAAGATACATGGACAAAAACTAAGGGGGGTGTAAATAGGAGGGAGGTGGGGAGCACTGGGAGGGTGGCCTGGGCTGGAAATAAAGACAGA
Source organism: Carollia perspicillata (assembly GCA_004027735.1). Lineage (NCBI taxonomy): Eukaryota > Metazoa > Chordata > Mammalia > Chiroptera > Phyllostomidae > Carollia > Carollia perspicillata. The sequence goes on along the minus strand of PVKM010015934.1, from coordinate 17,056 downwards.
AAACTGTACTTAAACAACAATTAAAATAAAAAAATCATATTTAAAAAATTGGTGGATGGGTGTATTTGGCAGGTACATGCAAAAACATGAAACCAAACCACTAACTTACACCATATACAACAATAAACTCAAAATGGATTAAAAAATTAAATGTAAGTTGTGAAATCACGAAAATACTAGAAAACATAGGCAATAAAATCTCACACAGCTCTCGTAGCAATATTTTTGCTGCTATAGGAAAATGAAAGAAGAAATAAACAAATGAAATTAGATAAAACTAAAAAGCTTCTTGCTGTGGCTGTTGTGGCTCAGTGTATTGAGTGCCAGCCTGGGAATAAAAGGGTTGGTTGTTCTATTCCCTGTCAGGGTGCATGCCTGGGATGCAGGCCAGGTCCTCAGTAGGGCACATGTGAGAAGCAACCACATATTTATGTTTCTCTCCATATATTTCTCCTACCCTTCTCTTCTTTCTGAAAATAAAAATAAAAATAAATAAAAAGCTTCTGCACAGCAAAAGAAAACATCAACAAAATAAAAAAGTAACCCACTGTATGGGAGAACATATTTGCCAATGATATACCTGATAAGGGGTTAATTCCCAAAATATATAAAGAACTTATACAATTCAACATCAGGAAGACAAACAATATAACGAAAAAATGGGTAAAGCAGCTGAATAGACACTTCAGGGAATGGTGATGTATAGATGGCTCATAGACATGATAAAAATGCTCAACATCACTAATCATCATGAAGAAGCAAGTTAAAACCACAATGAGATATCAGCACCTCACACTTACCAGAATGGATACCATCAAAAAATCAATAAACAAATGCTGGTGAGGATGTAGAGAAAAGGGAACCTCAGTGCACTGTTGGTGGGAATGCAGATTGGTACAGCCACTGTGGAAAGCAGTATTGAGTTTCCTCAAAAAATTAAAATTGGAACTGCATTTTGACCCATTGATTCCACTTCTGGGAATACATCCTAACAATCCCAAAACATCAATTTGAAAGAACATATACATGCCTTTGCTCATTGCAGCATTATTTACAATAGCAAAGATAAACAATCAGCCCAAGTGCTCATCAGTAGATAAGTGGATAAAACAAGTATGAAACATTTACACAATGGAATATTACTCATCTATAAAAAAGAAGAAAAATTTACCCCTTGTAATTTATTGTTGTATAGGTGGACCTCAAGGACGTTATGCTAAGTGAAATAAGCCAGTTAGAGAAATTAAAATACCATATGATTTCACTCATGTGGAATCTAATGAACAAAATGGACTAACAAGCAACATAGAGATAGACACATAGATAGCAGGGTGACAGCTATGGTGGGGGAAGATTAATGGGTGTACAGGTGGGGAAAAAAGGAAAAAGGACTCATGGACATGGACAGCTCTGTGGTGATTGCAGGGCAGAGGAGCTATAAGGCAGTTAAATTGTAATGGAAAAAATACAATAATTTATTGAAATGTGGTACATTTACATAATGGAATACTATATAGCCATAAAAGAAGGGTGTTTTATATTTTGTGACAGCGTGGATGTACCTGGAGAGTATTATTCTAAGTGAAATAAGCCAGTCAGAGAAAGACATACTGCATGACCTCACACATACATGGGATTTATTAAACAAAATAAACAGATGGACATTATAAAAACAGAAGCATGGATACATTGAACAGACTGACAATTGTCAGAGGGGAAGGGGAAGGGGAAGGGTGAGTCTGTATGCATGAAGGTGAAGGGATTAACCAAAGAACACATATGCATAACCTATAGACACAGACAACAATGTGGTGATGGCCTGAGGGAAGGAGGGGGCAGGGGCTAAGTGGAAGTGGGAAAAGAGGGGGCCACGGAGAACATTTGTAATAGTGTCAATAATAAAAATAAAGTTTAAATATTTGTGATGAGATTTTGATTGTGATTTCATTGAGTCTGTAAATCACTTTTGGGGATATTGACATTTTAACAAGATTGAGTTTTCCATTTCATAAAATAATTTATATCTCCAATTATTTATCTTCACCAATTGTTTTTTATTTTCAGAACATACATCTTTGATATATTTTGTTAAACTATTTCTATTTTATGCTTTTGACACTATTATAATGGGAATTTTAAAATTTTTTAATTAATTTAAAATTTAAAGATTCTGTTTATTAACTTTATCCAGTAATATCACTAAATCCAGTTATTATTTAAAGTAATGCTTTGTAGATTTCTTAGTATAAACTACATCAGGAACCACACCATCTGCAAATATAGACAGGTTTACTTCTTTACCAAATATTTTGCCATTTCTTGTTTTTTATTAAATTTAACTAGCTAAGACTGCCAGTACAATGCCACTTTTGTATAGTGGCAACTATGGGCATCTTCCCCTTTTTCTGATTTTAAAATGAAAACATTCAATATTTCACCACAAATATAATGCTAATTGTACATTTTCACTTGTCTTTTATCATATTTGTGATCATACCATGAAAATAAAAATTGGCAGAAAATTTTTATCAAGAATGGATGCTGCTCCAGAAAACAAAATTAAATCACTATGGTAAAAAATTATCAGAGAAAGAAATAAAGGTATTTAGAAATTTCACTTTACTTGTTTTAAAAAATATTTTATTGATTTATTTTCAGAGGGAGGGAGGGTGAAAGAGAGGAAGAGAAACATGAATATGTGACTGCCTCTTGTGCACCCCTCACTGGGAACCTGGCCTGCAAACCAGGCATGTGCCCCAACCAGGAATCAAAACAGCGATCCTTTCATTTGCAGGCCAGGCACAATCCATTAACCCACACCAGCCAGGGGTCACTTTACTTGTTTTAATGGTTCATAACATCAGAACCACTTTGTGGTCTTCTTATTCGCAGATTTGGGTCAAAACCAAGACTTTTTTAAAACTCCCCCAAATTATTATATGGTGCATCCATGGCTAAGAACCACTGACCTTGTCAATTTATAAATAAAGGGGGAAGGACTGAGGGTGGGAGACAGGGAGGGATGGGGCAAGGGGGATTAGTGGGGAAACAATGGAGACAACTATACTTGAAAAACGATAAAGATTTTTTAAAAAGAAAAAAACATAAAAAAGAAACTATAACCCAGAAAGTTTAAGTAATTTTCCAAAGTAAAAAAAATGTCAAAGCTTTATCAACAATCTAACTTTCTCAACCCACAGAATATACTACAAATATGGAAAATTATATAGAAATTTGGAAGCTTTGTGCCAGCAAGGAAGACACTAGACATTACTAGGATATTTTATAACAGTTTGTATATTGTTATCTTTATATATTCCACTGAATAAAACATCTAGAGTTTTAAATATAAAAGGGAATGGGTGCTGGATTTTGTCAAATACCTTTTATATGTCTATTAAAATAAAAGCATGTTTTTATATATTTTATGTTAATATTGTGAATTATATTGATACATTTTTGTTTTAAAATAATCTTCCCTCCCAAGGATAAACTATACTCAATTATAATGTATTCTCATTTTTATATATTTTCAAATTAAGTGATTTAATATTTGATATATACTTTAAAAATCTATATTCATGAGGAATATTGTTCTGTAATTTTTGCTAATGGCTTCTCTCACGTTTAAACATCAAGGTTATGCCAGCCTTATAAAAGAAATCTGGAATTGTTCCCTCTTCCTTTATTTTGTGATAAAGTTTGTGTAAGACAGATGCTATTTCTTCCCTAAATGACTGATCATTTTCTTTGTATTAATGGTTTTGACAGTTTAATTTTAAGAGATAAAAGACTATGGAGATTTCATATTAAGTTGTGTTGATTTTGGTAAGTTGTACTTCTCAAATAATTTGTCTGTTTTATATGTTTTCAAATGGTTGACATAAATGTGTTATTATTTTAATGTTATTATTTTAATATCTATTAGATCGCTGGTGATAAGTCCATTTTGAACCTAACATTAATAACTTGCTTACTTTTTCTTTTTTCTTAATCTGTCAAATGGAGATTAATCAATTTTACTGATATTTTATATTTTTAAGTATATTGTATTGATTATGCTATTACAATTGTTCTGTTTTTTTCTCCCTTTTATCACCCTCTGCCACGTACCCCAATTTCCTAAAGCATTCCCTTTACTTAGTCATGTCCATGGATCATACATAAAAGTTCTTTGGCTTCTCTATTTCCTATACTATTCTTAACCTCCTCCTATTTATTTTCTACCTACCATTTATGCTTCTTATTCTCTCTACCTTTTTCCCCATCCTCCCCCCACCCCCTACCCACTGATAACCCTCCATGTGATCTACATTTCTGTGATTCTGTTCCCATCCTAGTTGTTTGCTTAGTTTTTTTGTTTGTTTTTTTTGTTTTGTTTTTAGGTTCAGTTGATGATAGTTGTGACTTTGTAGTCATTTTACTTTTCATAGTTTTGATCTTCTTTTCTTAGATAAGCCCCTTTAACATTTCATATAATAAGGGCTTGGTGATGATGAACTCTTTTAACTTTACTTTATCTGGGAAACACTTTATCTGCCCTTCCATTCTAAATGATAGCTTTGCTGGATAGAGTAATCTTGGATGTAGGTCCTTGCTTTCATGACTTTGAATACTTCTTTCCAGCCACTTGTTGCCTGCAAGGTTTCTTTTGAGAAATCAGGTGATAGTTTTATGGGAATTTTGTAGGGAACTGTCTCCCTTTCTCTTGCTGCTTTTAAGATTCTCTCCTTATCATTAATCTTGGGAAATTTAATTATGATGTGTCTTGGTGTGCTCCTCTTTGTGTACATCTTATTTAGAACTCTCTGAGCTTCCTGACCTTCCACGTCTATTTCCTTCACTACATTGGGGAAGTTGTCCTTCATTATGTTTTCAAATAAGTTTTCAATTCCTGGTTCTTCCTCTTCTCCTTCTGGCACCCCTATGATTCGAATGTTGGAACATTCAAAGTTGTCCCAGAGGTTCCTAAGACTCCTTATTTAAAAAAAAAAATGTTTCTTCATTCTTTTCTGGTTGAATGTTTATTTCTTACTTCTCTTCCAAGTTGTTGATTTGAGTCCTGGTTTTCTTCTCATCACTGTTGGTTCCCTGTATATTTTGTTTTATTTCACCTTGTATAGCCTTCACTTCTTCCTTTATTCTGTGGCCATTGTTAACTATTTCTGTGAGCATCCTGATTACCAGAGTTTTGAACTCTGCATCTGATAGATTGGCTATCTCTTCTTTGGTTAGTCCTTTTTCTGGAGTTTTGATCTCTTTCATTTGGATCATATTTCTTTGTCTCAGTACACCTGTTGTGTTGCAAGGGGCAGAGGCGTAGGTATTTGCCAAGGTTGGGCAATCCACTTTGCTGTGTTGTGGTGCTGCATGTGAGGGAGGGGTCAGAGAGAGAACAATGCCACTTGCTTGGCTCCCTCCCCACTTTCAGTCACTTACCCTGCTTCCCACATGTGAGTTGCACCCTTTGAGGAACTGCCTGGTGCTGAATCCAGGTAGGTGGGCTTGAGTATGTTCTAGGACATGATAGGCCCCTCCAACAAACTCTCTTGTGAGACTAGCAGTTTCTCCAGCCACCCCAACCCCCATAGGATTTTATAGCCAGAAGTATTGAGGCTTTAGTCTCTTTGTGCTGGAACCCTGAAAGAACCAATTTTGATTTGGTTAGTTTTCTTTACTATGTTTCTGCTTTCTTTTTGTGCCCTTCATTATATTTATTTTGGGTTTACTTTGTTCTTCTTTGTACAGCCTCCTTAAAATGAAATCTTAGTTGTTGTGTTTAGTCCTGTTTTTATTTCTTATATAAGTATACAGTAGTATAAGTTTCCTCTAAGCACCACTTCAGTTGCATTACTCAAATTTTAATATCTTATATTTCATTATCATTCAGAATTTAAAATAAATTTCAATTCCTCTTGTGATTTCAAAGTGGTTGATATGTTTTTCATATCATCTATATCTTCACTGTTTTTTTAGTCTATTTATTGTACTAATTGTTGAGAAACACTATTAAAAATCTTCAATGATCATGTGCTTACAATAATTTTTTACTCATTTCTGTCAATATCTGCACCACATATTTTGAAACTCCTTTATTAAATGCATATGTGTGGTATTTTTTTAAAAGATTTTATTTATTTTTAGAGAGAGAGAAACTGAGGGAGAAAGAGAAGAAGAGACATATTGACTGGTTGTCTCTCAAAGGCACTCCAACAGGGGAATAAGCCTGTAACCCAGGCATATTCCCTGACTGGGAATCCAACCAGCGACCTTCCACTTTGGGGAACAATGCCCAAATGACTGACTCACACCAGTGAGGGTAATGCATATGTATTTTTAATTGTTATTTCTTTGTGATGCATGGAGCCTTTTATCATTATGAAATATTAGTATTTAACTCTTATAATACTCTTTGTCTTAAAGTTCATTTTGGTCATATCAATATGGCCACTCCATCCTTCTCTTGGTTACTTTGTGCATTATATATGTTTTTATGTTTAAAGTGTATGTCCTGTACCAAAATGTATTTGAATCTTGATCATATATAGGCTAACAATCTCTGACTTTTAATTCTAGTGTAGTTCAATTAAAATTTAATATAAGTATTGATATTATTATATTTAGCTCTTCTGGTTTTTTATGTCTCCCCCCATGTCTTTTTCTTCTTCTGTTTCTCCTTTTCTGTTTTTTGTTGGTATATATGAAATTTTTATGCTTTCCTTTTAATTTATCTATTGACTTTTTATGTGCACCATTTTGAATTGCTGTTTTAATTAATAAAATTTGTTTTTAGAGCAGTTTTATATTCACAGTAAAATTGAGTGGAAAGTACAGACAGTTCCCATACACCATCTGTCTCACACTTTACACTCAAACTCCCCCACTATCCACATTCCACACCATAGTAATACACTTGTTATAATCAGCAAGCTTACACCAACAAATTATTATTACCCAAAGTGCATACTTTATATTAAGGTTCACTCTTGGTGTTATAATCTATGTTTTTTTAATTTTCTTTGCTTTTTTTCTCTTTTTTATTGTTGTTCAAATACAGTTGTCTCCATTTGCCCCCTACCACACCTCCATACCCCAGCCATCCCAACCTCCCACCTTTGGTTTTTGACAAATGTATAATGACATGTGTTCACCAGTGTAAGTATAAGGCACAGTAGTTTCAGTGCCTTAGAAATCCTCTGTGCTCTGACTACTCAACTGGCCCCACCTTAACTCCTGGAAACCATTGATCTTTTTACCATCTCCACAGTTTTGCCTTTTCCAGAATGTCATGTAGTTAAAATCATACAGTATGAAGCTATTTAAGATTTGCTTTTTTCACTTAGTAAGAAGCATTTAAGTTTCCTCCATGTCTTTTCACAGCTTATTATCAAATTTATTTTCTATACTGAGTAATATTCCACTGCCTGGATATACTCCAGTTTATTTATTCATTCATCCACTGAAAGACATCCTGGTTGTGTCTAAGGTTTGCCAATTATGAATAAAGTTGTAATAACAGCTGTTTGTGGAATTTTGTGTGCACATAAGTTTTTAACTGTTTTGAGTAAATTCCAAGGAATATGATTGCTAGATTGTATGGTAAAAATATGTGTACTTTTTAAATGAAATGACAACTCTCTTCCTAAGTTTCTGTACCATTTGCATTCCCAGTAGCAATGAATGAGAGTTACTGTTGCTCTACATCCTTGCCAGCATTTGGTATTGTTAGTGTTGTAGAATTTGGCTACTGTAATATGTGCATAGTAATATGTCATTCTTGTTTTGATTTGCAATTCCCTAAGTGACATATGAGGTATAACATCTTTTCATATTCTTATTTACCATCCCTATCTTCTTTGATTAGTTGTCTGTTCAGGTTTTTTAAAACAATTTTTAATTGAGTTGTGTTTTCTTATTGTTGAGTTTTAAGAGTTTTTGTATATTTTGGATAACATTTCTTTGTCAGATGGGTACTTTACAAATATTTTCTACCAATCTGTGGTCTTTTTCAGAGAAGAACTTTTTAATTTTAATGAAGTCCAGCATGTTAATTATTTAGTTGATGGGTCATGCCTTTGGTTTTGTATCTAAAAAGTTATCATCAGATCCAAAGTCATTTAGGATTTCTCCTATGTTAACTTCTAGTTTTATAGCTTTGCATTTCCATTTAGAATGGTGTAAATTTTGTGTCTATGTCCATTTTTTGTATGTGGAGGCCCAGTTCATTGAAAACCATTTGTAGAAAAGATTATCTCTGTTCCATTGCATTGCCTTTGCTCCTTTGTCAAAGATTATTTGACTATATTTTTGTGAGTCTATGTCTTGTCTTCTAGTCTGTTCTATTGTTCCACTTGTCCATTCTTTTAGCAATAGTACACTGTTTTGATACTGTAACTTTAGAGTAAGTCTTGAAATCTAGTCATGTCAGCCTTCTTTCAATAATAAACTACTTAACCCAGATCTTTTGCCTCTCTGTGCATACTTTAGAATTAATTTGTTGATATTCACAAAACAGCATGATAAGATTTTGACTGGGACTGCATTGAATCTATGTATCAAGGTCAGGAAAACTAATATCTTGACAATATTGAGTCTTCCTGTCCATTTGTTTAGTTCTTTTTAAATATATTTCATTAGAATATTGTAGTTTTCTTTAAATACATCTTGTACATATGTGGTTAGATTTATACCTAAGTATTTCATTTTGTGTGAGAGATAATATAAATAGTAGTGTGTTTTTAATGTCAAATTACACTTGCTCATTGCTAGTATGTAGAAAAGAGATTGAAATTTTTATTAAAGTTGTATCCAATACATTGCTATAATTTTTATTAGTTCCAGAAATTTTTGACAATTCTCTCAGATTTTCTACATAGACAATCATGTCATCTGTGAACAAAGTTTTATTAATTAATTCCCAATTTTTGTATATTATATTTCCTTCTTCTCTTGCATGATTGGATTAGCTAGGACTTCCAGTACAATATTAAAAAGCAGTAGTTGTATAGTACTACCAAGTTGAGGGGGTTGAGGCAGTTCCCTTCTGTTCTTAGTTTACAGAAAGTTTTTCTCATGATGAATGATGAGTTCCATCGAGTAATTAATTATTCCTGCATTTATTGATATAATCATATTATTTTCTTCATTAGCCTGTTGATGTGGTGGATTACATTAATTGGTCTTTGAATGTTGAACCAGCCATGCATGCCTGGGATAAATCCCAATTGTCGTGTATACATTTTTATACATTGTTGGTTTTAATTTGGTAATATTTTATTGAGGATTTTTGCATCTATGTTCATAAGAGATATTGGTCTATAGTTTTCTGACCTTATAAAATGAGTTAGGAACTATTCCCTCTGTACTGTACCTTCTGAAAAAATTGTAGATAACTGATATAACTTCTTCCTTAAATGTTTGGTAAATTCATCAGTGAATCCACCTGAGTCTGATGCTTTCTCTTTTGTAAAGTTATTCATTATTGATTGATTTTCTTTAATATGTATAAGTCAGTCAGATTGTCTATTAGTGCTACATTTTTAATAAAAACTAATCCCACAACATTTATTCTCATTTGGTAATAACATAGAAGTAATCAAAGCAATATGAATAAGTGTTTAAGAACTATATCCCAACAAAGGACACCTAAAAATACAAACTGTTTTGCCTTCTAAACAATTTCTTATTTTATTAGTCATTTCTGGTTGGAGATACTTTGGAGAAGAGTAATATTATCTCATTTTAGCATGATTCAACCCAGTTTTTTAATTTTATTGTAGAGTGAATCTTTTCTGCATCATAAAATACAAGGTTTATTTACTCGTCAAGACTAATGATAGGGCCCTCTAGCTGCATCTTTTTTTCTGAAATTTTTTTAATTTTTTATTTTATAGTCATTCAAATTCAGTTGTCTACCTTTCCCTCCCCACCTCTCCCCTACCTTCCCAGCCATCCCCACCTCCTTCCCCTGATTCCACCCTACCTTGGTTTTGTCCATGTGTCCTTTATCGTTGTTCCTGAAAACCATTCTCCCTTTTCCCCCATTATCTTCTCCCACCTCCCTTCTGGTTACTGTTGATTTGTTCTTAATTTCAATGTCTCTTCTTATATTTTGCTTGCTTGTTTGTTTTGTTGATTAGGTTTCACTTATGGATGAGATCATGTGGTATTTGTCTTTCACCACCTGGCTTATTTCACTTAGCATAATGCTCTCCAGTTCCATCCATGCTGTCACAAAGGGTAGAAGCTCACTCTTTCTTTCTGCTGCATAGCAATTGACTTGAACAGACACTTCTCCAAGGAGGACATACAAAGGGTCCAGAGACATATGAAAAGATGCTCAGCATTGCTAGCCATCAGAGAGATGCAAATTAAAAACACAGTAAGCTACCACTTCATACCAATCAGAATGGCCATCACACACAAAGCAAAAAACAACAAGTGTTGGAGAGGTTGTGGAGAAAAGGGAACCCTAGTGCACTGTTGGTGGGAATGCAGACTGGTGCAGCCACCATGGAAAACAGTATGGAATTTCCTCAGAAAACTAAAAATGGAACTGGCTTTTGACCCAGAAAACCTACTGTTGGGATGATATCCTAAGAACCCTAAAACACCAATCCAAAAGAACCTATGCACCCCAATGTTCATAGCAGCACAATTTACACTAGCCAAGTGCTGGAAGCTACCTAAGTGCCCAACAGTAAATGAATGGATCAAAAACCTGTGCATATTTTCTTGCTCATAAAGTCACACCTGAATCTGAGACCCATTTTGCACATATCTGAAGATGAAGTAATGGACTATACTATCACCCCATGGTGGAACCTGACAAAGGCCCCACTAACCCACAAGCTAACTCAGGAAGCTACTTCTGGTATATTTATATTATTTTTTTATTGTTGACACTAATAAAGATATTCCCCATTTTCCTCCTCTCTGCCCCCCTCCACCCAGCTCCTGCCCTCTGCCCCTAGCCTTCACCATGTTATTTTCTATGTCCGTGGGCTATGCATGTATACATATATGTTCTTTGGCTAATCTCTTCCAGTCCCCCACCCCTTCCCCTCTTGGATCTGTCAGTCTATTCCATGTATCCATGCCTCTGGTTTTATTTTGTTCATCACTTTATTTTGTTTATTGCATACATTTAATGTACACATCTTAATGAGTTTGGAAATATGCATACATCTTTGAAAATACTACTATATGATCTAGCAGTCTCACTTCTGGGTATTACCCAAAGGAATTGAAATCAGGAAATCAAAGTGATATAGCTACACTTCCACTCACAGTAGCTAAGATACAGAAATAATTCCAATGCCCATCACAGATCAATGAATAAAAGAAACTATGGTATATATCAATACATATAATGAAATATTTTTAGTCTTAAAAAATGATGGAATTCTGCCACTTATGACAACATAGAGGAACCTAGAGGACATTATGCTAAATAAACTAAACTAGCTACAGAAAAACAAATACAACTTGGTTCCACTTATATGGAGAACTTAAAATGTTCACATTCATAGAAGAGGAAAGTTGAATGGTGATTACCAGGACTGGTAGTAGGGAAAAATGGGGAGTTGTTGCTCAATGACTATAAAGTTATAGTTCTATAAGATGAATCATTTCTAGAGATGTGCTAGAAAACAAAGTACCTATGGTTGACAATGTGGTGTTGTGCACTTAAAAACTTGTTAAAAGAATAGATATGTTCAATGTTCTTTGAGAGAGAGAGAGCACAAAACTGAGACTTTGTGACTCCCAACCTCTTAGGTTGGAGAGAGGTACTTAAGGCAACCAAAATCATTATGTATTTTCTCCAAAATAATGTTTTGTAACCAAGCTAAGTGCCTTCCATATACAAGGTACTCTTTACTTTGGAGGATGACAATGATATTGGCCATCACATTCTTTAAAATCTTCCCAAACATACAACCATTATTAGTACAAGCATGGAACAGAGAGAAAATGGTATAGGCACCTGAATGGTTAATGGGGAGGACATTGAGGTTCAAAGTACCAAATGCGACTCTACAGGCAATTGGACAATCTAAGTAAACATTGGACCCATACCCTCACTAGAGCACTAATGTAGTCCTTCTCAGAATTAGTAATAGCCCAGCATTAATGGCTGCAAAAAGGACCACACTGTCTCCCCAGCCATTAATTCCCAGAAAAAGGGACCACAGGGAACCCATTACAGCTTAACATATGCATCAGGTAAAATGTGCATATTAATTTCCTTGTAGAGGGGCAGTAATCTGAGCACACGAACTCAGCTTTCTCCCCAACTTCCATTCTAGAATCCCTCTGGCAGCAACTGTCAATTCTTTGCTAGGAAGCTTCCTTGGTCTACCTGAGGACATTTCTGTTCATACTGCCAGGTTCTCTGTTGCTCACTTGCTCAAGGACTCAGCTAGCTGAGGGGGAGATAGGCCATAAACAAAGGGAAAGTAAAATTGGTACAAAAATGCTACTGCTACTTCTAATGCTGCTGTGTAGGAGTAGAGGAGGATTTTTAATAACAACATCCAGTTACCAGTTGTGGATTAACATAGTATATTGTTGAGAGCTGGCTATTTTTTAAGCATTGCTAAGCAAATTATTCTGAAAGGTCAAGGAGACACCTTAAGGAAGGAAAAACAAGGTAGTCCACCAAACTGGCTGAAACTAGACAGGCCCTTAAGGATATGGCCTCAATCACCCATGATAACTAGGACAAAGTGTTTTTGCTTACAAGGAACTGGGAGGGTTTCAGAAGAAAATTTCGGCATCCTGCCAGTACCTTGTGCTCTGCTAAGATAACTGCAACCTCCGCTTCTGTGAGGCTGCTTGCTTGTTGTGCACGAATAAAAGGGCTGTGTTGTAAGCGCCAGGCGCGACTCCCGTTTGCAGCCTCTTGCAGGCACCTTGGGAGTTCGCCCCTGCGCAGGTAAAAATAAATTCCATCCCTTAATCATCAAGAGTCTCCTTCAGTTCTTTGCTCTCGGGTTCAGGATACAACAATATCAGACTTCATAAAGGAATTTTAAGACATATGATCTCACTAACCTCATTTGACAGATAAGGAGACAGAGGCAAAGAAGGAAAGTAAACTACCCAAGGTTACATAGATAGTAAATAGATCAGCCAGGATTAAAATGCAAATTCCTGCCACCAAGTCCAGGCCGCTTTCCAATGAACATATTTGTCCTGTATAGTGTCTGTGGGTGCTGTATGGAATTAAGCAACACACCAGGACAATAATTTATAGCTCTCATTGTGTAAGTGCCTCCCAGGATCTTATGGGGCTCCCTCAACTCTTGCTTTGAAGTTTAGGTTGGGCTGCCAGTGGGACTCTGTTAGCAACATCATGACCTACAACATCGTCATTCTCCATCCTTCTCTATGAAACTGCCTCTCTGCCTGTCTGTCAAATTAATTTCTCTCAGTATGGAGTTCCTCTGGTAACTGCAGTAAAGGAGTGTATTTTACCTGGGACACTGTATAGGTATCACTCCCATACTGATGTTGGGAATGAACAACATCAGTATGGAACTTGGGAAAACTGAGTTTCATTTCGATTTGGGAAGATAGTTTGGTTGTAGGAACCTGCACAGCCTCTGTGGCTCCTCCAACATGACATTTAGTTAACTGTACAGATTACTTTTCCCAGCATACCATGAGCTTCTGGAATACAAGGACTCTCTCTTTGTTCTCTTTGTGACCCCAGCATTCAGCACAGACACGACATATACTAAATTTCCAATAAGTGTGTTTGAACAAGTACATGAAAAACAGTCTGGCTGCTGTCACTACCTGTCTTTGTTGTCTCAGATGACTGGCTCAGCAGAGGTAGTTTGGAAAGCATACTGAGATATCACTGTAGAACAAGTACCATAGATGAGTAATATAGGGACAGTCAGTGCCCAATATTGTATTTGCAAAGAGCCCATCAGTCAGACTTTCTGTCAGATTATAATAGCCTGCCCAAGGCAGACTGGAGCAAGAACTACCCTATTACAGAAAACCTTTCTGCAGGCAGCCTGAAGAGCCATGTTCCTGTGCATGACAGCCATTCACCCAGGAAGGACAGTTGGCCCTACCACTGGTCCTAGTGTCAAGTAGCCCTAGTCTGCGTAAGCAGGCCCTTCAGAGGAGAATTCAAATATTTTGATACTCTGGCCACAGCTACAGGGTACAAGGTCAGATAAGATGGGAAAGTCCTAGAGGTGGAGTTGCTGAGTCTCTTGGCACACACAACTGTTTCTTGGCAAGCTGGGCACATTGTTCCTTTCCACTGCCCTGTGCCATACAAGGAGGCTCTCAACTAGATTTGAAAACAGAAAGAATCTCCAGGATAAGAGTTATGTCTGGGAGTAGAATGGTTAGTTTACAAAAAGCTTCATTTTCCACTCTATAGATGCCACAATAGTTATTTACTACATCAATGTCAGGAAGAAATGTTGGTGTTTTATTACTCTCTGTCCTCGAAAAATATTAATAGAGTTGGGGATAACACCATAGTGCACAAGGAAAAATGAGGCAAAATTGACAGTCTATAATTAAGTGATAAATTGTTTGCACAAGCCATAAGTGCTATAGGAATTCAAAAAAAGGGGCAGCCAATAAAAGCTGAGTAATGAGCAGGCAGATGGAGTTTTGATGTCTGAGAATCTATGGTAGTCATCACAGATTTCCTGGAGGAGGTGGGACTGCCACTGGACCTTAAAGGGTGGGGAGGACTAGGCTTTGGGGATAGGACAGGGCTCTGGATCAAGGCACAGGAAATGGTGGAGCAAAGACAAGGAAGCAGATGAGAATTAGAGCCAAGAGTAAGAGGTCTGGCTCTAACAAGAGTGGGGTGGTATGTGCAGGTGGTATGTATCAGGTTGCTCATATTGCTGGCTACTGGGGAGGGGAACCATGAATCCAGTCTCAATGACTCTGGGCTATTAAGCTTTGGAAAACTATCCAGCAGCTGTGGGCAGATGAATCTAGACTCCATAAAAATCTCTTTCAGAGTTGAATTTCCTGGAGTCTGTGGCACAACCCCACCTTTCAAGGAACTCCTATCTCTGTACAGGCAATGTCTTATTTAATGCCCATGACAACCCTGGGAGAGAGGGATTATAAAGAAATCATAGACTCCAAACAGACATGTGCTGAGTGGGGACAGCAGAGTAGGCTGGAAGGTCATCTCCTTTCTATTCCAATGTACACACTTTGGAAAGGGGCAGAGATAACAGATATCAAACTGTGTTTCTTGGAATCCAGAAGCACCTAGCACCCAGAATTCCTTTTTGTTCATTTTCCACAAACACACACCTGCTTAACAAAGACAATAATATTGTCATTAATCTTAGCATATGTCTATACCATGCTAAGTACTTTAAAAAATGAATTAATTTTATTCTCACAACAATCATGTAAGGTGAGTGTTATTACTACCTCTATTTTACAAATAAGAAAACTGAGGCACAGATAGGTTAAGCAACTTGTCCAAGGTCATAGGACTGGTAAATGATTCCAAATCAGGTAGCTTGCCACCCTAACCCAGTTTTTTGCCTGCCTCACTTCAAAGGTGCCCTATGGGTACATCTGCTATGGACTCCCAATAGGAAATGTCTCATTCAATGCACATAACAATCCTAGATTCAAGGGATTATTTAGAGAACCAAAATTTTGAACAGATATGGTCTGAGTGGAGAGATTAGAGTAGGTAAGATCATGGAGCAAAAAGTTTTGATTCAAAGTCAATCTGTTTCTATTTCCTTACTTGCTGTCATCATTGTTGCCCAACCCCTATCAGAAGCAGCAACAGCAATAACAAGCTCAGCACCTTTTTGGTGTCCCAAGCCAACTTGTTCCATCTGACCACCACAGGACTCCTGCCAGAAAAGACAGGGCATGGGTGGCACTGTGACTACTCTTGGGCTATGCTATGGGCCTGGAAGGAAAGAAGAGGAGATATAATAGTGCTGGTAACAGCCAGGAAAAACAGCTTGGAGAGGAAGGTAATAATGAACCCAGGGCAAAGGAAAATGAGATCCCACCAGCAGGTGAGGGAAGAAGTCATGAGGTGCAGGAAATTCAGCAAAGCCTATATTGAATAGTGGATATTACAGGCAAACAAACTAAAGTGAGATCAAAGCAACTTTTGTGAGAACAAGCTGCCTTGACGTTAGATAATGAATGGGTATCTTTCAAGCTGGTGCCATACATAGGGAAACAATATGTACCTGGAGTAGGATCTAGTGAGAATAAAATCTGCCTTAGGCTTTAAGGTCCATATATTATGGACTCAAGTTTGACCTAGACAGCTGTATTAACCTTTTCTTGTGCTATGGACACCTTCACACAATAATACTTTAAATGCATTAAAATGCATAAAATTACAAAGGGAACAAATTATATCAAAATATTAAACAAAATTTCTATGATATACTAACATAAATGCTTCATTATTAATGCATGAAATAAAAAATTTAGTGGTGAATCTAACAACTATGTTGACTACAAAGGCATATCAAGACATAGCTACAACTACATAGCCATCATAATCAAATAAAAAAACAATAAGTGTTGGAAAGGATGTGGAGAAAAGAGAATCCTAGTGCACCGTTGGTGGGAATGCAGATTGGTACAGCCACTGGGGAAAACAGAATGGAATTTCCTCAGAAAACTAAAAATGGAACTGCTTTTTGACCCAGCAATTCCACTGCTGGAATTATATCCTAATAACCCTGAAACACCAATCCAAAAGAACCTATGCGCCCCAATGTTCATAGCAGCACAATTTACAATAGTCAAGTACTAGAAGCAACCTAAATGTCCATCAGTAAATGAATTAATCAAAACACTATTGTTACGGAAAAACGAACTCTTACACGATATGGGGTGACGGAGTAAGCCTTTAATACACGCGTGGGCCCAGAGGAGACAGCTTCCAAATTCTGGGCACTGAGGAGGGGTCAGGTGGGTGGTTAAATACCTTTGCAACAAAGTGGGGAGGGGAGAGATCTCGTGATACAAGCAGGAGATACGTAATTGTGAAAGCCAAGGACACAAG
>PVKM010015933.1:0-27296 GCA_004027735.1 Carollia perspicillata | reverse complement strand
TCTTCCAAACAGATGATTTGTTTCTCAGCTTCATCCTCTCCACTGTTGGTTCCCTGTAGATTTTCTTTATTTCACTTAGCAGAACCTTCACTTCTTTTATTATGTTTTTGCTATACTCCATGAGTTCTTTGAGCATGATGATCACCAGTGTTTTGAACTCTGCATCTGATAGGTTAGTTATCTCCATTTAGTTTAGTTGTTTTTCTGGGGTTTTGTTCTGTTCTTTCATTTGGGCTATATTTCTTTGTCACCTCAATTTTGTTTGAAACTACACCTGGCAGTTTCTTCCACCACCCCAATCCTGACTGGTTTTTGTAGCCAGAAGTTATAGGGATCTTTCTTCCTGGTGCTGGAACCCTGGCTATGTGGTATGGCCTGGGGCTGGGATCCCTTGCTCCCGAGGTATCCCTCCTGATTTTTATCCACTGCACGTGAGCGTGGACCACCAGTGCCATGGCTGCTGCCGCCTCTCTGCACCCTGCAGTATCTCTGTGACTCTGCCCCTCCTACCTGTCTGGATGAATGTGGCTTCAAGTCCTTGGTTGTCAAATTTCCATACAGCTTGATTTTCTGACAGTTCTGGTTGTTATTTGTTTGGAGATGTAGTTGTTCTTCTCTCTCTGGTTGCACAAGGAGGCAAAGCATATCTACCTATGCCTACATCTTGACTCTGAATTTTTTATAACTGTATATAGTTACAAATCAACCTTGCCACTCCTATACTAGTTATTTCCACTATTTCCAGACTGTGGTGCTAGTGATAGAAATTAAAGGATGACACAGATAAATTAATGGTTATACTTCAAGGGGTTTTTCTTTTTGCCTTTAAATTGGTCACTTTGCTGTCAACCTGTGAACCTAAGTGTCTCCAGTTTGATTCCCAGTCAGTGCACATGCCTGGGTTGCAGGCCAGTTCCCCAGTAGGGGGCTTATAAGAGGCGACCACACACTGATGTTTCTCTCCCTCTCTTTCTCCCTCGCTTCCCCTCTGTCTTAAAATAAATAAATTAAGAAACAATAAATTGGTCACTATGCATTTACATGTACAAATTTCTAATGTGAACAGAGAGCAAATTAGTAAATGGTTGTAGGTTTGATTCTTTGCATGTTAATCTAAGCATGAACTAATATTGTTCAAAATCCTTTCAAGACATTGAATGATTATTTCAGTTAACTAAATGCTTTACCAAATAATATCAATTTAGGAAGTATAGTTAGGTTTAGTGCATATATTGTTTAAAGAAAAAATAATAGGGGCATATCTGTACAATTAAATGTTAGTAGATATTTTTTGAGTGGCCCTGTGTTTGGAGAAAGAGGCAATTTAGTATCTTAACAGAACAATTAATTTATATATCATTGAACAATTTCACAAGTTATGTATGACTTAGTAATCTTTTTTCATTTAACTGTTAAAAATAGCAACTTGATTGAGATATAACTTACATAAATATGTATACATTTTATTTTACATTTTGATGAGTTTTGAAAATTTTATATATTCATTATTTTATATATTCATTTTATTATTCATTTATATAGCCATGATCACGTCTAGATGTAAAACATTTCCATTAAACAAAGAGTTCCTTTGTGTTCTTTTCCAGTTGCTGCCGATTCCCCTGCCAGGCAACCACTTGCCTATTTTCTGTTACTATAGATTAGATCGAACTCTTCCAGTGTTTCATATAACTGCAGTCTTATGTGTACTCTCTTTTTTTCTCTAGCTTCTTTCACTTAGCATAATGTTTTTGAGATCCATCCATGTCGTCATCTGTTGCTTATTTCTTTTTTACTGCTGAGTTGTGTTGTGTGAATATACCCAACGTTTGTGTATTCATTTATTTGTGATGGATCTTTGGGTTCTTTCCAGTTTTGGCCTATACTTGAACAATACTACTGTGAACATTCATGTGCATGTTTGTGTGTGTGTGTATAATATGTTTTCATTCTCTGGGGGTAACTACCTAGGAGTGGAATTGCTGGGTTGTATAAGTGTAGGTTCAACTTTGTAAGATACTACCAAACTATTTTCCAGCCAGTCGTATTTACAATGTTACATTGCCTCAGCAGCATGTGGAAGTTCCAGCTGCTTTATATCCTTGTTAGTACTTGGATGTTGTCTTTTTATTTTGTTGTCTTACTATTTTGTATTATCTTTTAAGCTATTCTGTGGGTATACTGAGCATCTCATTGTGATTTTGTGCATGTACATGATAATTATGATGTTGAGCATCTCCTCATGTGTTCATTGGACATTTGTATATTTTCATTTGTGAAATATCTGTCAAATCTTTTACCCTTTTAAAAATTGGGTTGTTTGTCTTCGTACTGATGAATTGTAGGAGTTCATTTTATATTCTGACTGCAAATCTTCAGTCAGGTATGTATTGAGAACATTCTCTCCCAGTTGGTGGTTAGTCTTTGCATTTTCTTAATGTTATTTTTCTTTCTTTTTAAAAAAGATTATATTTATATACTTTTAGAGAGAGAGGAAGGGAGGGAGAAAGAGAGGGAGAGAAATATCAGTGTGTGAGAGACAAATTGATTAATTGCCTCTCACACGCCCCCAACTGGGGACCCAGCCCACAACTCAGGCATGTGCCCTGACTGGGAATAGAACCAGTGACCTTTTGGTCTAAGGCCAGCTCTCAATCCACTGAGCCACACCAGCCAGGGCTTATGGTATATTACAAAGAGCAGAAGTTTTTAATTATGATAAAGTCTAACTTCTTAATTACTTTTCTATGGTTCATACTATTTGTGACCTGTTTAAGAAAACTTTTCCTACACTAAAGTCATAAAAATTTTCTCCTATGTTTTCTTCTAGAAGTTTTATAGTTTTTGCTCTTATTTTTTCTATGGCCCATTTTGCATTAATATTTATATATGGTGTAAGGTGGAGGTCTAAGTCCCTTGTTGTTGTTACACGTGGATGTTCAGTTGTTCCAGCACTATTTATTGAAAAGACTATTCTTTCTTTATTATTTACTATTAAATCCTTTTGAAAATCAATTGAATGTATATATATATTTTCAGACTACTGTTTCATTTCCATTTAAATTTTAGATTCCATTTTCATTTCTTGCATTTCCATTTAAATTTTAGAACCAGCTTATTAATTTCTACTAAGAAATCTACTAGAATTTTGGTTGGGGGAACACTGAATCTATAGATGAATTTGGGAAGAACTGACATCTTCATAATATGAAGTCATGCAATCCATGGTTAGGATATGGCTGTCTTTATGTAGGTATTCCTTTTATGTAGCCTTAATTTTATAAGTCTTACACATATTTGTTAAATGTATTCCTAAATGTTGGATGTCTTTTAAAAAATCACCTTTTTAAACATTTCCATTTCCAGATGTTTGCTGCGAGAGATCACTTTATTTGTAGTTAACTTAAAAGATGCAGATAAGTTTTAGGAGGGTAAATTTACCACCATTTTATGATATATGCATTTTAATACATACATTTTTCTTTTAATTTGTGTATATTGAATGTAATATTAGCTTACAAATTTATAATGAGTTTATTGGTTACTTTATGACTTTTGTAATCATTAAACCTTACAAGACAGCTAAAATTACTACATTTTAGTAAATTATTGCTTTTAGCATACATAAGTTCTTGATTGCATTTGTCTTTTCTACTCTATTACTATTTAAAACGTTGCATTATTCCCTCTCAAAACAAATGTGTATAATTATAAAATAATGTTAAGCCCTAACAGCCACTTCCATGAACATACCAGTATATTCAATAATAGTAAATTGTGTGCACATATTTGACTATAATGCTACTGAAAAACCCAACAGTTATATATCAAAATATAATGAAAAAATAACATTTAAAAAATCATCAGTTTAGTTTCTAATAATGGTAATTGTTAGCTCATCCCTGCTTTCCCTCATCATTCATTTTTAACCCTAAAATTGTAAAGTTTAAAAGGATCTTTACTCTTAAGTGAATGTGTCAATATAAATAAAAGTATGGTTTTGCACAACAGCCCTCAGTTCTTTCTATTCTTTGCTAACTATCTTTAAGGTTTATTTCTAAAATGTGAGTAAGTATAAAGATTTGAGATTGCCCCTTCAATATTCCAAAGCAAGATGTATGCAGACTGCCAAAATACTTTATGTTGTACTAATTGGCCTTGAGAGCCCATTGACTAAGACTTGTGACGCAGCACAGTGTCGTCTGGATGCATCCTGAATTAGCGTGTACTCTGACATTTAAACTAATTGTTTGCAAATGTTTGGTTTTAACTAATGAAGTTTAACTGGTGAGTTTATTTTTGTAGCTCTCTATCAACTTACTAAGAGCACGTTAGTACTGCGTCTTTTTGTTGTGATAAGAAACCATCTGCACGAAAGCTCCATTTAAGTACCATAGTTTGAGCGACCCCGTGTATTCAGGAAGACTATTGAAGTGCTTCCATTAGAGTTAAGATAGTACCATATCCGAGTAAGACTTAGAAATCACATGTTAAATGACTTCTGTTTAAATTCCATAAATATTATAGAAATATTAATACATGGATAAAATTGATGGCATTTAGTTACCTGTTTAAATATGGGAGTGTATTTATTTATTGCTTTCCCATGTAATACATTGTTGTTGAAGAAATATCCAGCAATATGAAAAAATATGAAAGTCCCATCTATCTTATAGAGATAACATTTGTTAATATTTAGTGAGTTTCTGCCTAGACTTTTTAATGTACATATAAATATTTCTAAAACATACTGAATTATGCTGTGTATATATTGTTCTGTACTCATTTTTTCTTCTTTCTTTAACCTTATGAGATGTGACCATATGAACCCATCAAAATTCTAGTTCATCTATTTAGCGGTTGCATAGTATTGCATTGTGAATTTTTCCTTAATTTATTAGACTCCCATTGATGTACAGTTAGATTTTCTTTGACTGTTTCATATCTTATACTGTGCTCTGAGGGGATTACCCTTTGTATTAATTTTCTACTATTATCCTAAGAAATTATCACAAAATTAGTATCTTAAAACAACATAAATTTATTATTATTACCTTACAGTTCTATATAGGTCACAAGTCTGGCACAAGTCCCAGTGGGCTAAATCAAGATGTATGCAGACTGCCATGGCTTAGAGGCAAGTCCCTTTCCTGGCCCTTACCATCTTCTAGAGTCTGCCCACGTTCCGTGGCTTGTGGCCCTCTTCGTCCATCTTCAAGATAGGCCAGTAGGAGATCATCATTGGGACTGCTGAGTTCAAGAATATATACCAGAGATCTAGAATTGAGGAACTACCATTGTACACGCTTCTTTCATTCGTGAAGCTAATGGCTGTACAATGGAATGCTTTTATAGAAAAATCCAACATGTCTATCTCTGCACTTTCCTATGGCAACAGCTTAGCCAAAAAGCATTGTCTTAATGTCCACATTTCAAATCTCATGTAAGCGCGTATGAGTAATGCAACCTATTTCACGTCCAGAAACTTAGCTGCAAAGGAGTCTGGGAAAGTAGTTTTCTTATTCTCTAGTACAAGAACACAGTTTAGAAGAAAGTTGGAATATATTGTGAGTGTTTCTATTTTACCCTATCTTGCACAGTAGAGTAGATATCTAGCCATGTTGCTACTGGGTTGCTACTAATGTGAATTTGCAGCATGGAGGTTGACCAGCAGGTAGGAATGTGAGTCCTTTTATGTGAGCTGGGATTCTTAGTTGCTAAAGAAAGAATCCATGCCAGTTGGTTTAACTGAAAAATAATTTATTAAAGTATTAAGGAATTCATGGAATCCTGGGAGAGATAGAAAGTCAGACTTGGGGGAGATGCATCAGATACAATGCCCAAATCACCGTGGGAAAGTGCTTTAGTGAAGGCATTATTGATGCCACCACTTGTCACTGAACCCACTGTCTGTTGAATTCCACAAAACACTTGCCTCTTCACTTTGCTCACTAGTCGAAGTCACATGCAAATGTGTTTGATTGTTTGAGCCTGCTCTGTAAGGTGGGAGAATGAGTTATTGCTTTTACTCTGGAGAGGAGGAATTCACAAAATGGGAAATTTTCTAGACCTTAAAAGGATGTTCAAGGGATGTGCAGTATCCACAGACATGAAGATGTCCACTATAGTCAGCAATAAGTTGAAGACAAATAATATTTTATAAACTGTGTGGTTTTACACGATATCTAAATTTCTCTTTGTTAACTCCTTTTTTATAGCTCTGGTTTACACAGCCCAGCCTGTCTCAGCCAGGTAATGCAGGACTGTTTTAGGAAATGCATAGACCTTAGGAACTCTTACTTTCGGAGCTACCGAGGTCATTAGAGTGCATCCACATTCCACATTAAATACAATTTAAGTACAACCACATGTATTAAATCAAAGTTTACCACTTGTTAAGTTTTGTAGACATTTGTTTGAACCACTGTTAATTTTGATCCTACAGTTTGTTTTGTTTATTGACACATTTTTTTTTAGGTTTCAGATATTTTCAGAAGTCTTTAGGAAGCATATAGTCCCCAAGTAGTGTATAGTGCATAATGTATCAAACAACCCTAATACTCTGGGTGGAATCATTGTCCAAACTTGAACCAAAGGGTAAAACTGATTGCCTCCAATTTGTGGCCAGCAAGACAGTGCCATAGCAACACTGGCAATAAATGATGAGATTTCCAAGGGAAAAGGGGAAGACAGGAGTCAGGCTGCGTGTACATCATAAAAGGAACACATTGGTAGTGACTTTCTTCATGGTTTAGAAAATGTAACTCTGTTTTATAAGAACTGTAAAATTAACATATAATGTGCCCTAGAAGAAAGGATGTGTAGATATGTAAATTAGTGAGTGTATCACAAAAATAAACCAAGCTAACAGGTGTTTCTCCCATCCATGTATTAACCAGGCCCAACCCTGCTTAGCTTGCGAGATCAGACGAGATCAGGTGCATTCAGGGTTTTGTGTGGCCGTAGACCTAACAGGTATTTCTGAATGGGTAGCAAGTGTTAAATAATCTGTCTACTATGGAATCCCTTTTAGTAAGGATCTCTTCAAAATGAACAAATCATTCCTTTGATCATTCTTGTTAGCCTAATGTGACAATTTCATGAGGGCATATTTTTCTGATGTTGAAAATCTTGGTACTTTTGTGAACTGATTTCTGCTTTCTCTTATAAGTCTATACATGGTTGTATGTGTTTTACGAGGTTTAGAAAATAGTCTTCAAAATGTTTTTCTTCCATGATTTGTAGTAATTGTTTTTTAAAGTGCAAAATATCACAATCCCAGACACAATAGATGATGTAGTGCCATCATTTCCCCTTTTTTAGTATTTAGAGCTTTTTTTCCAACTGAGAAATACTCATGCAATGCCATTGATTGTCCAAGTTTAAGTGAATACTCAGGAAATGAAATGATACAATTACTTCATGTAAATTATACATAAAAGCTTATTAATTAAGTCTAACATGAGTTTAGTATATAGGGTACAGCTTAAATTTCTGGCTTTTATTTTAAAAATTTCCAAGGATCACACCCAGGTATATGAAATGAAAAGATAACATGTTCATCTGTGAAGGCTCAGGCTGTTTTCTAATGAATATTTGTTACCGTTTTTATTATTTTCTTTCTTTTCTTTTTCTTGAAAGCAACAAAAAATATTTAGGACCCAGCTAATACTTTCCCCGCCAGTTGTGAGAGAGGGAATACATATATCAAAGAGAAAGAATATACTAAATCTGGGTGCAGTGAGGTGCATCCAAGACCTTACCTAGATTATAACTAGACCCTTGAAGGCAGTGTGGAGAATTTGGAGCTAAAAGCATTTAATTACATATTTTGAAAGCTTTTATTTATTTATTTTTAGAGAGTAAGGAAGGGAGTGAGGAAGAGAGGGAGAGAAACGTCAATGTGTGGTTGCCTCTCGAGCAACCTCCTACTGGGGACCTGGCCTGCAACTCAGGCATGTGCCCTGAATGGGAATTGAACCGGTGACCCTTTGGTTCACAGGCTGGCACTCAAGCCATTGGGCGACACCAGGCAGGGCAAGCCATTTTTAATTTTTTGAGAAGCCTCCATATTGTTTTCCATATTGGCTGCACCAGTGTACATTTATATCTGTAGAACAGCGAGGTTCCCTTTTCTTCACATTCTCATGAAAGCTAATCTCATGTCTTTCGATGACAGCCTTTCTAACAGGTATGATGTGATGTCTTATTGTGGTTCTGATGTTCATTTCCTTAACTATGAGTGATGTTGAGCACCTTTTTATGTACATGTTGTATATTTGAGTATCTTCTTTAGAAAAATGTCTATTCAGGTCCTTTGCCCATTGGATTGCTTGTATTTTTGCTGTGGAGTTGTATGAGTTCTGTGTATATTTTGGATATGAACCCCTTCTAAGATATGCGGATTGCAAATATTTTCTCCCATTCCATAGGTTGCATAGAAACTTTTTAGTTTGATGTAGTCCCACTTTATTTTTGATTTCGTTGTTTGTGCTTTCGGTGTTTTATCTGAAAAGTCATTGCCAAGATTCTTGTCAAGGAGCTTTTTCTGTTTTTTTTTTCCCTAGGAGCTTTATGGTCTCAGGTCATATGCTTAAATCTTAAATTTGTTTTGAGTTAATTTTTGTGAGTGCTGTAAGATAGGGATCTAGTTTCATTCTTTTGCATGTGAATATATTTACATATTTGATAAAAAATATCCATGGACTTCTCTTTCAGAGATAAAAGTCTGTGAAAATTGAAGTTATAAAATTAAGATGCTCTCTCACCTAAGAATTCCTATCTAGAAATGTATAAATGTAATTATCCTTTATAAATAAACATATCTTGAACTTTTCTTAATAGTGTGCCATTGAAAAAATGAAAAGGTGACATTGTTACTCACAGGAACAGTGTGCAAAATAAAAACAATTGCAGCACACCTCTAGGATGGTAGAGATGAATGAAAAGTTATCTTGCTTTTTATAATTAAAGTTTGCTAGTTTAATGTTTATGAACAGGCTTGGAGACTTCATAATTACTTGGATGAAATACTATTTTATTTGTTTCGAATGTATTCTCTTTTTCTTCCTATGTCACAAACAGAGAAGACTTAAAGCACATGACTCAGTTATAGTTTTTACAACAATGGGTGACAATATTTTTTAAAGACTTAGGAATCCTTTCTTCTCTCTGACTTTTCATCATTTCGATTCTGTATCTAGTTTTTGGTCGCAAAATAATAGAAACAGATACTGAATAAAACATGAGTAGAAGTAAAACTTTATTTTATTTTTTAATATTTTTCCCCATTTAAAAAACATTTATTGTTGTTTTAAGTACAGTTGTCTGCCTCCCCTCCCACCCCGACCTCTCCCCGACCCAAGCCATCCCTACCTCCCTCCCCTGATTCCCCCCGCCCTTGGTTTTGTCCATGTGTCCTTTATAGTTGTTCCTGAAAACCCTTCACCCTTTTCCCTCCATTATCCCTTCCCATCTCCCCTATGGTTACTGACCATTTGTTCTTAATTTCAGTGTCTCTGGTTATATTTTGCTTGCTTGTTTGTTTTGTTGACTAGGTTTCACTTAAAGGTGAGATCATATGGTATTTGTCAATTTCCAGAATCTGGAAAATGGGACTTGGGAAATGGTCAGGAAACAGGGCAGGTTGGGCCCAGGAACCTCTCTCTCCAGATCACCCCGTCTCCACCTTTCCTAGAAGCGAGCTGCGTTCTGTTGAAGGGATACGCAGGGCTGGTGAGCGTCCTGGTTCTCAGCGGCCGGCTTTACTTTCTGCAGTGTGAGCTGAGCTCCTTTTTCAGAGTGTGGTGCGGCGTACTGAACGCCCACTGTCCCTTCAGTCCCAGCTTTTCTTTCCTTCTCATCTTTCCTCTAGATCTTTAACCTGCAGTAGTAATGAAAGTATCACAAATAATTTTTAATGATTCTTAAACAGGAATAGTATTTCCTTGACTGGTTGTCTCCGTTTTAGTGAAATTATCTCAGGAGTGAACCTCTGTGTGAAGACTTGTCATGTGCTACCTGGAGTCTTGTAGGTCATGTATTCCAGCTCCCAGAATACCAGCTTTCCACATGCATTAATCACTCAAGCCTATCAACAATAACTGCAGCTAAAATCTTTAACTCCTTAGTTCCCCCATCATAATCATGGGATCTGAGTTCAGGCAGAATTTTTCCCCCAAAAGAGAAAGTCAGGTAAATGGGAGGCAGTCAGACCTAATGGCCTTCATTGTGAAAAACGCTCAGGGTGGTTTCTGTCCCGTGAGCTGGCAGCTCCGAGGCAGATCTGAGTTTTGCCTCCTCATCTTTCTGTATCTGGCATTTAGTGTGACATTAACATGAGCTGTGAGGAGAATATTAACAGGTGTCTTATACATGTGCAGTATTCATAAACAGTTGGACTGTGTGGAGAAACCCAAAGAACAAGTATAACTATTATTATGACTAATGCCATTAGCAGGCAGGTAAAAACAATCAAAGTAGTTAACAATTAATATGATAACAATAACAGCAGGGGTTCTGTGGTCTGCTTTCGTGCAGTGATTGTGCCCTGAGGGGTCTGGGAAAAGGAAATTTCCCTGACATTCTAAAGGTATGTTATTGTAGATGCAGCAAAACAATGAATCGACAGGCTCAGGTATGGTAAAGACTGATCTTTGTTGAGGAAGATACCAGACCAGGACATGACTACCCGCTATGACTCGCTTTTAGGTAGACAGTTTTCATTTCAGACCAACCCGTGTCTTTCCTTTTGGTCTCTGACTTTGTGAGGCCACCGTGTAGGCCTCCCCTCACTTTTCAGGTTTAGTATGTGGCCCCTTTTTTGTCCACAAGAATTTTTATGTATTGTTAATGCAAACTGATGTTTCCAGATGTATATGATGTTCCAACTATAGTTTTAGATGGCTGTTCAGTCTGAAATAGCCTTAGCCAGACCGGTGTCCCTGCCTCTCTCTGGGTCCATTTTATCACACTTCCTTCCGCATCTTCTACCACAGTGGAGCTACTAATGATGACTCGGCGGGTTAGCCTTTCCAGGTTTGGTTTTTGTTTGTTTTGTTTCAGAGAGTGTAGCATTTTGATGAGACTAAAAGAGTCATGTGTAAAACAAAAGAATGAAGGCTACCAGATTTAGGTTAACTTACCATAATTAGATAGGCTCTCATTAAATAGGGTTAAATAGAGTTTGTGGTGCCACATGTGACAGGTAGTACATCACCAAGGGAGAAGCTCGTCATGAAGGGAGAACATTGTTTTGGGACTCGTGTCTTGAATAATAGAGTGTGCTTTAAGCGCAGAATATTTGAGATTCACAAGTTGTTGGGTCAAGTCAAAGCATTCTGTCTGGAACAAAGACACTCTTGGTGGAGCCTTAGGAATAACCTGCCTTGTGGTCTCTGGTGTCACAGAAGCAGCCGTTCAAACACGGTCTCCATCAAACGTAAAGTTAGGGGCTGGAATCATACCTTTCATTTCCTTCTTTACCCCCCTCCTTTAGCAGCCCTGAAGAGTTTTCACCAAATTGCTAACTGTAGTCAGGTAATAATGTTTGTTTCTGAGCTTTCAGAGGAAGCTGTTTATTTTAGTAGGCAATTTTCATGTGTGATGAAGTGAAATGTTGAGAAGGCAGCCTCTCATCAGTGGACAAACAATGCCTAAGAATTTAGCTAATGGCCCCCCTTCAGTGCACAGAATAGATGGCAACAATTGTACTTGCAGACTAGACCCCGAGCTACTCGTTTGGCTGCTAGGTGTTAATGCAAATTTGTTCTTCAGCTCATTCAACCCTGGGGCTCCCATCCTTTGATTTAATTAAATGTAATTGGTTACATTGCTCCTCCCAGACCCCTGAGGTGTTTTTGTTTATTGCTTACTCTTTGCAATAAAGCTACAATTCAGGCACAAAATGCTGGATAAATAAGGGTCTTTTTTTTTTTTTACTATGGTGGATTTACAGGGAGATTATTCCGTTCAAGTAGTTTGGCTTTACTGTTAAAAGGAAATGACCAGTGAAATAAACTCTGGGTGGCAAATGTGGGCATCCAGAAGCAAGGAATTAAGTAAGATAAATTACATGACAATAGGAAAAGATATGAAGTTGTAATGTTAAATTAGTAAAGATTTGCAAGAGCACTATGAAGTATCAACACTGTAAATAAATAAGGCTTTAATAAGTAAGATTATCATGGTAGCATATTATTATTAAAGTTAATTTAAAATGCTAGTTGTGAAAGAGTCTAATATATTTCTTAATCATGCAGAATTCTCTTACTCATATGCAAGTGGCATTGTTGGGGACAAAAGCGAGAAGGATATTGGCTTGGATTAGGTCAGTACAATGAACCCATTCTTTTTTAGTGAAAGATTTTAATCCTTCCCCCTAAATTTTGTTTTTAATCTGAAGTTTATATACCATTTTTTGGTGAAGTGATATTTTTCCCTTTGAAGTTTCATTTTATTTTGAGAAGTGGGATAAATTTAGTAATTTCTGAGGAAGAGCTCAAAAAGTTTTAAAAAATAGAAAAATTACCATTAGCACTGCCTGATGCAATTTCAAGTACCTAACTGTACAAATGACTTTTCCCCTTTTTGTCCTGGTCATTTGGATAAAATGGCCTACAGAACCTGGCATTTATTATAAGTTGACAGACTAGTCCTTTATTGCTTTTTTTCCCCTGGCCTTTATGTTTTCCTTTCTCATAGCAGTGTATGATACTGCGCTGATGACATCATCATTAATGCAGTAGACTTCCTAAACTTGCTCTGTCACAGGCCTACCTCATGTTTCTTCTGATAGAAAAAGTGGAAAATCCATGATAAGAACATAGGTATTCTCAGTGCAATGTAAAGCTCTCCATTCCTCACACAGGATTGTTCTGCAGGAATTTTTTTCTAGGTTCTTCCTCTATTCTATTGCTGAGGTACTGGGGCTTTAAGCTTATCACACTGTGCTATCAGGAAGTTAGGGCTTTTTTTCTGGTGGGTGACCCTGAGGAAAGCCAAGTGGTAATTATCACAGCAAATGGGAAAACTCTCCCCTTGGATGGTGGAGCTCTGGCCTCTGATGGTAGCTGGAAGGTAAGTGTTCAGAGAAGTGGAATACCAAATTGACCTCTTGGAAATGAGCTGTCAGTGAGACTGTGCCTCACTTTCAGAGGGAGTCTTCGTTAGCTTCCATCAGCTCACTAATGTGGTCCCAGGTCCTGAAACCTGGGATGGAAAGTACAGGCTTTGTCAGCTGGGAGCAGGGTGATTTAACTTCTTGCCTAGTTTATTGTGAAGGTGTCAGAGTTTAACTGTTGACCCTCATACTGGCAAATAAGAATATTTAACACAGTATAATATGCTGGATTCTGAGGGTTTCTTTTGTAAATGGAAATGTAATGTCACACACAGAAGGGAGGGAAGTGTTCCAGTGGTCTTTTTAGATAAAACCAGATACTCTTCCCTTGTACTTGAGTAATTTTCCTCCCTGTGCACTGGTAATAATAAGCCCGTTGCCCTTCCCCTGACTGTGACTCTCCCGAGCCCTCAGCTCTGATTGGGAACTCTCAACCCCTGACTGGTCTCGGGAGCACTGATTACGGAGGCACCCCACACACTTCCTTCATAAACATTTGGCAGATCAGGAAGTGCTGAAAAGCGATGCCCCTGGCTCTCAGAGGAGGGTGCCGGTGGGAGAAGAAATAGAACGTTTTCCCTCTTGCAGCTGTCAGAGAGTGATTATGTCAAATGGGTTTTCAAGGAGCTACAAAGTAATCACAGGGTAACTTCTTGACATTATTTTCCAATGTTTGACTCAGCAGATGATGATGATTAATTGATGTGTATTATTTTATGGCTCTCTGAAACTTTGTTTGATACTTTAGACGGAGGTCAGAATAGCCTTCATTTAGACTAATACGGTAAATTTGCCTTAAATTTTATTGTGTTAACTCTCCCTCTATAATGGATGCAGATGCTTTCCTAAACTAGTCTTCTGGTGGCTAACAGAGGCTGTACTTGGGCTACTGTTTTCATGTAGATTTTCAGAAATAAAACAATGCATGTTTAAAGTAGTATGTTACTCTTTTACTAAGATTTCTGAGGCTAGAGAAAGACTTAAATGAGTTAAATTATGAAAAGTAAAAGTACTTGGCATACTTGGCATGCAGTAAGTGTTCAATAAATGTCAGCTTCATTGAAACGAGACATCATAATCATCAAACTGAGGAGAAGGTGTTTCCTTGCTTGCTGTCTCGTGGGCGTGGTCTGGCTAGCAGGTAAGAATCCGACATCCTGCTCATTTTCTTCCGCAGCTCTGTTGTGTTAGAGCTGGTCAGTGTGTAGGTTTACAGCTTTGTGTGAATTTTAGTTCAGTTTAGTACAGTGCAGGCAGGTGCACTTGTAAATAGGTGGGAATGTTTAAATACAGTGGACTTGAAATATATGTGTATTTGTGTGTTCGTTTCCACGGCATTATGTATGGATGTCTGTATGAATTGATTCCAAGCAAAACTGATGCACATAGGCCAAGACCTGGACACACGTGACTGACATAACAGAAAGATGTAGTAAATTAAGACATACGAATTAAAATAAGTAATACACATAGTGACATGTTTATTATTTTACTGAGTTTGTAAATGTTAAATGTATTTTTTGAACTCAATGTTCAAATGTTAAGTGTATTTTTTGACAACTTTGTCAATGATTGAGAACTGTGCAGTGATCTTAGACTTTCATGAGCTTGTATACTAAAGGATGATTCAGAGCTGCAGTGTTTCTTATGAGAAGAAGGGAAGTACTTGGCATTCTGAGAATTCCCTTTAGACGGGTGGGCAGAAGTGGGTGTACGTCATACCAATAAATAATACAATAATTAATACATAATAATACAAGAATGAACTCTGTTTCTTGCACTCACCTGTGTTCAGCCTGGATAGAAAATTGTCTTAAATTTGATTTTTGTCTTTGTTTTTTTATTAAGCAATGTCTATTTACTGACTCCAAACTGTTTGCTAAAAAATAGTTACTGCACATATGAATGTCGTATAAATGACCTGGCTATGGTATGAATGCTAATATTTGATTAATTTTTGAAAACATGCTTGAATATAGTTATGTAAGTACTTCTGAGTACATTTTTAAAGTTTCAGGTATCAGTATGTCATTCAAAATTATTATTTGCCTACAAATTTAAGGGCAGTGCTCAGAACCAGGCACCTTGCTGTAACAGGGCCCTGCCGCGTCCTTGTGCGCACTGAATGCACTTGTTTGTGTGGTGGTGTCTGTGTGCTGTGCATTCGTATGTTTGGTGAGTAAATGAAGTAGATGAGCTATTTATTGGCCATGCTGCTTCTGCCTGCCAGCTAGATGTATCATCCGCATTCCAGGTACAAAAGATGGTTAACCAGTTCAACTCGGTGGTCTTCCTTTGTCTCCACACGTGGGTCACAAAGAAAAGATGCTGCTCTCACGGGAACAGAAGGATGGCCGTGGAGGGTTGCAGGCCATCTTTATTATGTGACGCTGGCTGAAAAGAACCAAGGATTCAACTGTGAGCTGTATGGGTGTGAGGGTTTTTTTTTTTTTTTTTTGGTGTTGGCTGTGGTCTTCATTCATAGGATGTTTTAGACTTTAAAAATACCATCTGTTTACGGGAATCACAGGGGGTGCACCCTTCTGTTGAATTTATTATGCATATTGCAAATAACAGATGGCTCAGCAATAGGTTTGCCCTTCTGTAGGAATTTGTTGTTTCTAAAAGTAACAAATTTGTTTTTCAGTGTTAACACATCTTACCACACTGACTGAGGTTTATTTTCCTTCTAAAATACTGCTCTCTTTGGCAGTCTAATGTACACATACTCGTCAACTGACTTAATCTCACCTGGGTGCTCTTGACTCATCAGCTTCTTGCTCTACTCACATTCCATCTTTGACATCTTTGATAATTTTTGTTCCCTACCGAAATTACTATATTAATATTACTATCAGAAATATTAAGTGCCCAGGACCTTGCTAAATCCTAAGGATATATATATATCCTGTCTCAAAATATAATTTATTTATAAAAAATTGTGTATTCTTACATGTTTAAACTTCAGTCACCTTCAAAGTACTCTCCATTTGATGCAATACGCCTATAGAGATGTTTTTTCCACTGCTCAAAACAATTTTTGAAATTGCTGATTTTCGTGCCTTTTAGTGCTTCTGCCATTTTTTGCTTTACCTCTTCCACATCGGCCAAATGTTTCCCTGTGAGGAATTTTTTCATCTGAGGAAACAAAAGAAGGTTGCTTAGGGTGAGATCAGATGAATGGGGAGTGTGGGGCATGGGAGTCATGCCAATTTTTGCTCAAAAACTGCTGAACACTAGGTACAGTGCAGGCAGGTGCACTTGTAAATCGCCCATCATAAAATGGGCAAATGTGTTGAGAGAGTCTTAAAAAAAAGTCACTGAAGCCAAATGCAGCCTCTCACAACAACACCAACTGGAGCACTGATACAGATGGGTTCCTAGGACATTCACCTAGTGGGGGAAGCCTGTACCACAGGGGCCGGCCCTCCAGAAGATAATTCTGTTTTTGTTTTTTGCTCCCCCCCCAGTGTGGGGTGTGTGTGTGTGTGTGTGTGTGCGCGCTCGCGCGAGCGTGTGTGTGTGTTCTCTCTCTCTATGATTGCAGTATAGCAGATTGACATGGACTACTTCAAAAAAGATTGTGATGCTCAGGCAGCTCTGTGTTATTGTTACATAACTCAGTTTACAATGTTTCCTTTGTTTAAATTTTCTGTAGTTCTTGTGTTTCCTTGAATTATTTTTTTCTTTCTTGTGAAGTAGGTTCTTAAGCATGATGCCCTGCTTCCTTTTCTTTCTGTAAACTTATGTAAATATATTGTTTTTATTGAAGATGCTGAATAGATACAAAATCATATTTATAACATAAGAGATCAACATGAACAGAACAACCTATGTTCATGAATCCCCTACACTGAGTGAGTGAACTGTCCAAGATGTACAAAGCAGGTATATGGATGGTATTGAGGGGTAAATGGATAATATGTCCAGCCGGGTGGTAACCAGAAAACTCTTTCTTGGAAATGGATACTAGTCTGAAGCCCAGCCAGTAAAGCTGCCACAGGGAACATGGCTTTTCTTTGAACAAAGTTTTGGCCATACCACTGTGTAGCAGCAGCTTCTCAGCCAAGTGTGATGGTTGTAAGCTGGTTGGCCAACATTGCAGACACTGAATAAAATACGAGCACTTTCCACAGCATTCTGTGTACCCAAATGGGTGTTCAGTCAATGCTATCTGTTATTTTGATTATGATATAATTATGTATAATAATTTTAATCCCTGTTTCTCTGGCCCTGGCTTCTATAAACATTTTCTATAAACTTTTCAATATATACTCTTAAGTCCTGTATGTCCTTGTTTCTTCTGTCACTCTTATCTTTCCCAAGTTTTTAAAGCAAAATGTATCTATATCATGGTTTAATTCTTCTATATGATATATCTGTATTTATTACAGTCTTGTTTAAAGATAATAAAAAATTCTTTTTTAGCATGTATATTTCTAACGCTTTTAAATTCTGTTATTTGAATCAGAATCCAACTTATTTTTTAAATATAAAGTTTGATGCCTAATAAAGTTTTTATTGAGATTTTTAAAATTCAGTCTTTCAACCTCCTGCCTTTCCTTATCTAGCATTTACTGAATGCAGATGGCAATTATTCAAATTAAGTTTCTGTATAAAAATACTTAACCTAATTCATAGTGCCCTCAAAAAAAAGTAGCCTCAGTTTTTGTGGTCTTGCTTGATTTAAATGAAACTTGAATTTTTTAAAAGAAAATAGAGGAATACGTAGATATCCACGAGCCTGTGGATCTCATCGCCTCTTCCCCATTCTCTGTTCTCACTGCTCCCTGCACCCGCCGTCGCCTCTTCTCAGGTGACAGGGACTGTGACCTGTGGCTCCTCAGTGGGGCCTACCCCGTGCTCCCCAGCAGAGTTGGTGACCGGCTTCTCTTTGCACCCTGAGCTCTCTGTTTATGTCTTAATTCTAACACTTGTCCTATAATGTTGTAATTATCCGCTTACCTACAGTCTCCCCAGCAGACGGGAGTGACTTTGTCATCTTACTCATTTTGCCTCCTCAACCTCAATAAATATGTTTGTTGATTGAATGAAGTCATATTGTGTGTGTGTGTGTATGTGTGTGTGTGTGTGTGTGTGTGAGAGAGAGCGAGACAGGGAGAAAGAGAGAGAGAGAATCCATCAGAAGATATCCAGAGATACAGTTAATTCTCCTTTTTTAAGGATTAGATGAAATTAAGTATTTTGTGAAAGCTCTCCTCCCCATTTTAGATAAAGTTGCTAATAGGTTTCCAACCAAAATGGTAGAAACCTAGACTGTTAATTCACTGTTTATATTTGCATATATTCAACTAGGACCCCAAATGGGAAAAATTAGAGTAGAATATTAATCACAATTTGAAGTCAAATCAATTAAAAAACATAGGCAAGTTCTGTTGTTATTTCCAACTTTGCATAATGGCTTCAATGTTCTCTCTGGGACACGTATGCTTTGGAACATGAGTATCATTATGTTCTATATACTATCATGAATTTACATATATAAATATTACTAATTAACATTTGTTTATTATTTTGCATTTCACTGCTATTTACTAATAGACTTCAAGACAATAGGCAGTTTTATAACCTCAGTTTTATAAAAACCACTAGTATTTTTGGTACCTAGCAACCATTTAGTATGTAAATTAGGTATTCTCAGGCTTAATGTACTTCATTTTTATAAAACAAATACATCATTAATCTGATTAAGTTCTTGGATGGCAGTGCTGTCCTCAGATCACTGTGGATCATTTATTGTTGGGCATGCATCCAAAAAAAATTCAAGCGTGGCACTTACAGCCTAGATTTTGGAAAACCGTTGAAACCTCCTAAATGGCATTTTCCAGAAGAATAGAAAGGCACTGCTTACTTACAATTGCAAACATTACCTAAAACTTAATGATGTTCTTATCCTTAATTGCAACTCAGTTTGATGATGATTCAGTGCCTGAAATTATGCCATGCTTTGCTTTGGTGTCATAAAATGTAAGATGAAATAAAGGGGATCCAGGTGAATCAAAAGTAGACCCTGGCTTTCCGGGAGTGGCTGGGTCGCTGTGATTCTGAGTTCCCAGGCGGCTTGACTGTCGTGACTGTCATTTGGTGAGTCTTTAGCGTTTAGTCAGATTCACTACTTAAGGACTGAGAGTGCTTAATGTTAAGGTTAAATAAAGTTTATGATGTTTTAGTTTATATAACAGAAGGTCCTTTTACGAAAATTTAAAACGACGTTCGTGCCATTCTGCCTTCTTGGTCCCATTTTCACAATCGTATGTA
This sequence comes from Carollia perspicillata, assembly GCA_004027735.1. Lineage (NCBI taxonomy): Eukaryota > Metazoa > Chordata > Mammalia > Chiroptera > Phyllostomidae > Carollia > Carollia perspicillata. The sequence goes on along the minus strand of PVKM010015933.1, from coordinate 7,897 downwards.
TACGTTCTGTTTGGAGACAGGCTTTGTCGTAGCACAGATGTCAGAGTGGCTTCGTTTACTGAACGTCTGCAATACAACCTCCTTCGTTCTCCCGGAAGTCCTGTGAAGTTATGTTTATTCCCATCTTACAATGGCTAAACAAAGGCTCAGAGAGGTTACGTCAGTGCCCGAAGGCACTCAGATGGCCTGTGGTTAATCTAGGGTTCAGACCTAGTGCTGAGGCCGTCTCCTCAGACGGGGGTGCGGGGGAAGAGGACTGATGAGCACAAGGCCCAAGGCCCGCAGCCTAGTGACACCAGTCACTTTGGACGGGGCGGGCAAACTGTTTTCTGCAAAGAGTCGGTGAATATTTTTCTTCCCTTAAGGACCACGCGTATATGGTCTTTATCACATATTCTTGTTTTTATTTTACACAAACCTTTAAACGTGTAAAAGCCATTCTTAGCTCAAGGGCTCTCTAAAAGCAGGTTGAGGACTGGATTTGATCAAAAGTCCTTAGTTTGCTGGTCTCTGATTTAGGACGGTGTCAATAAGTCTTGCCTATTCTCTAAAACTATATAATTATAGTTAACAATAAAATAGTTTTTACCTATTACAGCAACTTTTACACATCAAGAAAATGGGCAAATTATGTTCTGTATACCTTATTCAAGAAGGCCTGAAAGCATGACATTTTAGATTTTCGTCAAAGAAATCAAAACAGTTTTAGTATTTGTACTGGTATTTTAGATATCTGGAAGATTCAGCTTTTTGAAACTATTCACTTTTAACAGCAAAATTGAAAGGTTATATTACAAGAAAATTTGACAGTTACAGAATTTGTAACATACCATTTACTTTCATCCTTGAGTCTGTAGCTTTATTTCCAGTCTCACCTCCTCGACATTGGACTGCTTGCTGCTGCTGCCCGGCAGTTGGGTATCGCAGGCCCCTGGGTCCCTTCTGTTTCCGGCACACGTGTCATTGAGGAGTAGCAAACAGTAGCGGAGAAATGAGTCTTTACTCTTCTTAAGAAAAAAGCATCCTGTAACTGTAGGTGCTGGGTATACAAGATTTTTGTTGAGAGGTTAATGTTTATTGAGATCTGAATGTTTCTTTCTCCAACTCCTTCATTTACGTCTGGTATCAGCTGGGGTCAGGGACTCAGGCTCCAGTTCCTTTCCTAAAGACACGCCAAGCAAGGGTGCTGAGGGGCAGCCATCCCTCTGATATAGGGGATGGAGAGTGGTGGGACACCTGAATCTGTCAGACCTATAGCTAAAATTTTGTTTTAATTCAACTCCCTTAATTTTTTTGAAGCCATTAGTAATGTTCCTTTTGTAAAATTCAGTATTATTTTGGTTAAACTAAGAAGGTAAAGAGACATTTGTATATTTTACCAGACTAGACCACGTACACCTAGCCAGCAGGTGTGCTGTTAAGCACAGGAACCCCAGTGGGCTTTGGGTTTCCCTCCCTCCCTCCCTCCCTCCCTCCCTCCCTTCCTTCTTTCCTTCTTCCTGGAGGGCAGCCTTCTCAAAGCTTCTCTCCCAGCCCTCAGAGGCCTGCAAGGGTAAAACGAGTCCCACAGACCCTCATAAATGACTTTGGAGACCAAAAAAAAAGTCGACATTATTATTTGTAATATCAAATTATAGATGTAAACCTTTTGAGTCATTATTTAGGTAGTGAGGGTAGCTTTTTGTTCATACTTGGCCTTCCTTTTTAAAAAAGTAATATCCAGTGGACAAAACACGCAATCCTGTAAGTAGTGGGGATATGGGATGGTTCGACATCTAGTTCAATCACCAAACCAAACTGCTAAAATCGGATATACAGGCAGTTTTCAAATATATCGGATATATAGGTGGTTTTCAAATGGCGTTTACTGAGCAGTTATTGTGTACCAGGTCCCATCCAAAATGCTTTAAATTCATTATCTTAGTTTTCACAACCACTTCTGGAGAAAACTGAGGTGTACAGGGGTTGAGTAACTTGTTCACAATAACCCAGCTAGTAACTGACAGAGTCGAAATTCGAACACAGGCAGTGTGACACCAAACTCATGCTCTTAAATAAAAATAAATTTTTTATGCTTTAAAAATGTTTTATCCTTTAGTAAATCAGTCTTCCTTTGAACATAATGAATTGAAAAGAGGGCACTGTTGCTACAAACGGAGGCTATAAAGACCTGAAACTATGTCTGGGTAATTGCGTGAGAGCCTTTGCGGGGAGGGGAGGGGAGGAAGTGAGGTGAGGCTGGAGGGGTCTGAAGGCCTGGATTGTGAAAGGCCTTTTGTACCCTAGGCCAAAGACAGTGAACTTGATCTGGAAAGCAGTTGGAAGCTCCTGCAGGTGAAGTGCTCAAATCTGTGCTTTAGAAAGGTTTTTCCTCCGGCTGCCGCATGGAGATGGAATGGAGGAGAGCAAGCAGGGAGAACAGTCAGGAGGCTGGGGATGGGACAGTGGGGAGAGATATGTGGGTAGATTCCAGAGATTAAGAAAGTAAGATGAACAGAATCTGATGAAGGACCAAACTGAATGTGGGGAGAAAGGGAAGAGGAGGAAGGTGAAGATGATGTCTTAGCAAATTTTTAGAAGGAGGCAATAGGGCATAGAGATGGAGCTGAAAAGGGAGAGTGGGAAAAAAGTTTACAAATGAGTGGGAGTTTAGTTAAAGGTGAGAGGTCAGCAGAGGGTCCTCGTGTGCCGCGATGGGTTGTCCCTCAAGCCCTGATGTTCTGCCCCATCGGTGGCCGTCCTGGGTCTCCAGTTTTGTGCCGTGTGCCTCCTTCACCCAGTCAGTCTATACAGTGTGGAGTCTAGGAATCGATATCTTAATTTGCTGGGGGCATTTGTAGATGCAAAGCTTTTATCAGCCAGTGTTTCTAAAATTCAGGGGACAGACCTTGTTAGTTTAGTGTTTTGCATCCCATTATGTTATTAAATATTCTGATGTGATAAAGTTCAAATTATTGATACTTGATAATAATGTTACTTGAAATTAAAGTTCTGCTTTCTAATTCCTCAACCAAATATGTATGTAAGTGTGTGTACATAAAAGACAAAATATGGCAGTATGTAGCCCAGTACATTATATAAAACTTTAATAGCCTGACCTACTTTAAAATGTCCTTGGGATTCATCCACTGTACCATTGCTAGTTGATGCAGTTAGGAGATGTGATCAAATAGGATTCAAAGAGACCTACTACCTTTTCCACATTTCTGGTTTTGTAGACTTCTGGATTTTTTTATGTCATCTGCTCCAGATACCCACCAGGGTGCATACTCTTTTTTCTGACACTTCTACTGGTTTTATGGAAGTTAAAAATATAGACAGCTAAATTTTAAGTGCTTACCATTACAGTGTTCTAAGTTTTTTACATGCATTAATTCACATTACCTTCTCAGTGATTCAGTGAGAAAGGTAATTCTCACCCCCATAAAACTGAGACATAGGCAGGTTTAGTAGTTTGTTCAAGGTCACTCAGCTGATAAGTGGGGGGCTGGGATTTGAATTCAGGCAGCCTGGCTCCGAAGTTCCTGCACATAACCATTCATCTCGACTGCATCTCAAATTACAGATAACACTAGATTTACATCTTCCTACTATGAAATCTAGTTTTGATAAAACAGCCTTCTCCATTGAGGACCTCAGTTTGAATTTAACTGGTCTTGAAATTTTGTCTTTAATTTGTAAACTTGTTTTGGTTTCATGGTTGTATAAAAGCGATAAATATAAGGAAGTTATACTCGTACATACATAATTTAAAACACAAAGATAATTAAAAAGAACAGTCGGAGTCATCCTCAAGTCTTTTTCATTAATTAAAAAAACATATTTCTGGGGTTTAAAAAACACTTACCTTCAAAATAAAGGCTCCTAATATGGTATAGAGTTCCTTAAAGATATGCTCCATACCTGTGTCTTCAGTTTGATTTCTCACCATTTACAGCTACACATTCTGGAACACTAAACCCCACTCAGGTGTGCTTTTCCCTCCTCATTTGCCGCCCTCACACAGGATTATTTCTTCTTATCTCCACCCCCAAGGCCCTGTCTAACGCCGATCAGGTTCCACCTCTGCTAGGAAGACTGGCACAGCATGTCCGAATGTCTCCCTTTTTTGGTAGCCCCACAATATTTTGTGCACCCTTTTATCATTTCACTCACCAGGTTGTTTTATAGTTATACCTATTTTCTATTAGACTGAAGAGTCTTTAATTTTTTTTTATTTATTGGGGTTCTTTTTTGAGAGAGAGAAAGGGGGAGAGAGAGAGTGCGAGAGAGGAACGTCAATTTGGTGTTCCACATATTGATGCATTCATTGGTTGACTCTTGTATGTATCCTGGCCAGGGCTTGAACCTGCAGCCTTGGTGTAACAATGCTCTAACCAACTGAGCTGCTTGGCCAGGGCTGGCTGATAGGCTTGAGCAAAGAGGCGCTGAATTAAAGATATATTTTCTTGGCCCAATGGACTTCATTTTCCTGAAGTTACCATCTTTTTTCCAACTGTCTATGGAGGCCCAAATTGAAGCTACTATGAGCTGTCATTGAAACATTAAAAATGCTCATCCCGGCTGGTGTGGCTCAGTTGGTTCTGTGAACCGAAAGGTTGTGGGTTAGATTAATGGTCAGGGAACATACCTAGGTTGTGGGTTTGATCCCTGGTTGGGGAGCCTACAGGAGGCAGCCAATCAATGTTTCTCAATCGATGTTTCTCTGTCTCTCTCTCTCTCTTAAAAAATTAAAAACTCATTTTGGGGCACAGTTTACGGTACTGTGTGATTTCTCGTACCTAGCTCCTTCTCTTCTCCCTGTCCCAGTGACTTTATCCTGCAGGGAATGCTGTCTCCTATATCCTTAATCCTCCTTGATAGCATTATTCCCACCAGCAAACATACATGCCACAGTACCGTCCTTGTTAAAATAACTCTCTATTGACTGCACTTTGATTCTAGCTACTGTTTAACTCCTCAGCCCCCCCATTTGCTTTTTGGTTTCCATAAAAAAATGTCTTGGTAGAGTTGATTCTAGTTACTCTCTACTGGTGCTGGAGGATTTAAGAGATGCCACAGAGCCCTGGCTGGTGTAGCTCAGTGGATTGAGCGGGGGCCTGTGAAGCAAAGAGTCTCTGGTTCAATTCCTGGTCAGGGCACATGCCTGGGTTGCAGGCCAGGTCCCCAGTAGGGGACACATGGAGGCAACCACACACTGATGTTTCTCTCCCACTCTCTCTCCTTCCTGTCCCCTCTCTCTAAAAATAAATAAATAAAATATTAAAAAAAAGAGAGAGATGCCACAGTACTGGGGGTATCTAGATCCATCTGAAAATTTTCCCAGGGCTCCTGAGCATTGCAAGTGAGGAAATATCAGGGGTGAACAACAAAGTTACTGAATGAAACCCCTGAAGATAACCAATTTTTAAAAAAATTATTTATTTTTAACAATTAAAATTGACTTTTAGGAAGAGAGAGAGGAAGGGAAGAAGGGAGGGGAAGAGAGAGAGAAAGAGAGAGAAACATTGATCTGTTGTTCCACTTACTGATGTATTCATTGGTTGATTCTTGCATGTGCCCTGACTGGGGATTGAACCTGCAACAATGCTCATCACTTTGAATATTTCTCACCAGTCTCTTCTGACCTTTAAAGTTTCTGTTAAGAAATCAGCTGACAATCCTACGGGAGCCCCTCTGTAGGTAACTAACTTCTTTTGCTGCTTTTAAGAGTCTCTCCTTATCTTTAACTTTTTACATTCTAATTATGATATGTCTTAGTGCGGGCCTGTTTGTGTCCATCTTGTTTGGGACTCTCTGTGCTTCCTGGACTTGTATGTCTATTTCCTTCACCAAGTTAGGAGAGTTTTCTATTATTATGTTTTCAAGTAGGTTTTTAATTTCTTGCTCTCTCTCTTCTCCTTTTGGCACCCCAAAGATGCAAATGTTGGTACACTTGAAGTTGTCCCAGAGGCTCCTTACACTTCATTATTTAATTCTTTTTTTCTTTTTATTTTGCTGACTGTGTGTTTTTTGCTTCCTTATATTCTCAATTGTTGATTTGATTCTCAGTTTCATCTACTGTACTGTTTATTCCCTGTAATTATTCTTCACTAAGTATATTCTTCATTTATGACTGGTCCTTTCTTATGCTGTTGAGGTTCTCACTAAGTTCACTGAGCATCCTTATAGCCAGTGTTTTGAACTCTGCATCTAGTAGATTGCTTGTCTCCATTTTGTTTAGTCCTTTTCTGGAGGTTTGTTCTGTCTTTTCATATGGGATGTGTTTCTTTGTCTCCTCATTTTGGCAGCCTCCCCTGTGTTTGTTTCCATGTATTAGGTAGAGCCGCTATGTTTCCTAGGCTTGGTAGTAGGTGTCCTGTAGGGTCCACTGGCACAGCCTTCCTGATCACCCAGGCTGGGCAGTTGAGGTGCGCTCCCTGTGTGGGTTGTGTAAACTGTCCTGTTGTAGTTGAGCCTTGATTGCTATTGGCATGACAATGGGAGGGATTTACCCCCAGGCCAGTCATCTGCAAGTACTGGCTCTGAGCACTGACCTACAACCACTGTGGAGGACCAGCTGTTCAGAGGCCCACCCCGTAGAGCAGGACTTTCAGTGGGGCTCTGGTATCTGCTGAATCCACACATTGAGTGTATTGCTTGTTGAGGTGGTTGGATGTGATGTTTCTACATGGTTTGAAGGAATCTACTGGGTACACTGACTCTGGGGTCTCCTGGGAGGTGCAGGCCAACGTCAGCTGCTGCCTCTGTTTTGCCTGGGCAGCAAACCCAGCATGAGTTGCAAAGCAATCTGCAGATGGCTGCTACTTGTGCTGGGCTTGGAGGTGCTCAGATGAGGCCAAGCTGTGAACCAAGGCCAGCTGCTGCTAGTGCCAGGGCTGGGGCTACTTAGCAAGAAGTATGGGGCTTATTGAGGCCATATGCTGCTTGTTTGAGAGATTTTAGGAAAATCTGAATCAAGAACCAAGACAAGCCATGCATATGAAAAAGCCACTGGAAACAGCTTGGATAGGCCTGAAAGTTGGGTGGGGCATGACCTCAGGGAATCACCAGTGCAAGGCAAATAGTGTGAGTCAAGCTGATGGAGTCTCAGCTATGGCACCTGCCCGCTGGCTCTTGGTGGGGAGTGCTCATCAAAAGAATAATGGCTTCTGCCAGCATCTCTCTCTGGGAGAAAGCTGCTGCTCCCAGCTCTTGCTAGACAATTCAGTTCCTTCTTCTATGTTTCTGGTGCCTTTCAAGCTGCTGCCCCAGGGCTGGAGCTCAGAGGAAGTGAGTCTGAGTAGGTCCAAACATGGGTCCTGTAAGAGGAATTGTCCGGGACTCTGGAAGTGTCCTCCTCCCTCAGCCTCAACTGCGGCTGATTTTTACAGCTAGAAATTATGGGGACTTCTCTTCCTGGCACTGGAACCCTGGCCAGGGTCGGGGCTGGTGTGGGGCTGGGATGCCTCAGCTATCTCTGCAGCCAAGATATTTCTCCTTGTTCTTTTCTGTCACACCTGGGTGTTGGACCAACTCATTCTGCATCTCTGCCCCTCCCACCCATCTTGCTGTGGCTTCTTCTCTAATTATCTACTTGTAGGAATTCCATTCAGCTCAGTTTCAGGCCTTTCTGAATGATGGTTCTGTAGTTTTGTTGTAATTTTGATGTGGCTGTGGGAGGAGGCGAATACCGTGTCTACCTACACCGCCCTCTTGCCTGGAAGTCCCATTTAGTGAACATTTCCTAGTCGGAGGCGAGCATCTCACTGGAAGACTCAAGCTTCCTTTTTTTTGTGGTAATGCTTCCCTATCCTGGGATAGGACTTCTTGTAGTGTGGGTCAGAGCGAGAGAAAGGAAGGTGGTTGGAGGTGAAGGGGCTGAAGTAGGAGGGGACGGGAAAGAACTTCTGATGTA
>PVKM010015932.1:0-27386 GCA_004027735.1 Carollia perspicillata | reverse complement strand
GTCCTGAGAGTGGGTTACAGTAACATAAACATCCAAACTGAATTTTTATTTGCGTTAACTTTTTATTCGCATTTCAGATTGACCACATTTCAGGGGTTGTTGCTGGGGAAACTAATTTTTTACATAAATTATTCACGTACGGTACAGCTTGTTATGAGAAAACACAAGCTCAATTCAGGCCCCAGTCTCCTCCCTGACGAGCCATGTGGTCCTGGGCAAATGACCTTGTCTTCTAAGCCACTCCTGTCTTCTGCCCTTGAAATAGTGGTGACCGCGTGTTTTCATTTACCTTGTGGACGGGACTTGCTTGTAGGGGAATGATTGTAAATGAAGTGTGCAAAGTGTGCAGTGCAGTGTGCATGTACGTTTAGTGGCTGTGACGGAGTTTAGGCTGCTCACGCACAGGGCTCCCACTGCTTGCTTCGGAGCAAGGGGTGTTTGACGCCGCGAGCATTCACAGGTGGCCGGCACGCGCTCCATCTCAGTGTGCTCCTCCTCCAGGTGCTGCGGGAGGTGAAGGTGCTGGCGGGTCTGCAGCACCCGAACATTGTGGGCTATCACACTGCATGGATAGAGCACGTTCACGTGGCCCATAAGCAAGGTAAGCCCTTCCGGATGAGATAGGGTTAAAGGTTGGCAAAGCTCGTCCCACGGGCCAGATCTGGCCTGCCCCGTTTTTGTGCATCCCATGAGCTGAGAAATTTTTTTGCTTTTTTTTTTTTACATTTTAAAACATATGAAAAGGTGCCAAACAGAATATTTTGTGAGCATCATATGAGATACCACATTTCATCGTCAGTAAATACAGTTTATTAGAACACAGGCTTATTCTTAGGTGCCGTCAGGGGCTGCCTTTGGGTTGCAGCAGCAGAGACGAGTAGCTGTGGCAGAGTCTCTGAGGGCTGGGAAAACCTGAGATATTCGTGATCAGGTCCTGCGCGGAGTTTGCGTGCCCCTCCTACCGTGGAACAGCTGTTCTGTAGTTCCTCACGTGTGCTGTCGTTTGAATAAGGTTGTATGGTACTTTGTAAAGGGTCATGACATTTTAAAAAAGATTTTATTAATTAATTTCTAGGGAGAGGGGAAGGGAGGGAGAGAGTGAGAGAAACATCAGTGTGTGGTTGCCTCCTGTGCGCCCCTAGCAGGGGACTCAGCCCATAGCCCAGGCACGTGACCCGACTGGGAATTGAACCAGCGACCCCTTGGTTCACAGGCCAGCAGTCAATCCACTGAGCCGCACCAGTCAGGGCAGGTCATGACATTTTTAGACAGGTAGTTTCACTTGGGATTATTTGTATACTTTTCTGCCTTTGACTTTGAATAAATTAGACAGTTCAGCTGCTTGAAGATCTGCTTTTGTTTTTGCTCAGCAGATAGGATTCCTTTGCAGCTGCCGTCTCTGAAAGTGGTCTCTACGCAGGACGACGACAGGTGCGTGGACCAGTGTGGACTTCATGCGGGTTGGGCGTCCCCTGTCCCCTGCACTGGGTTGCCTTTGTGTTTCACTCTTAGCAGCTCAGGGGTGTTTTAGACTTGTCTTTTTGCTTATTTTCCTTACAAAATGTTAAATTGTTTTCTCCTCTCAGGTATTTCCTGTCAATATTTTAATTAAATGTGGCTGATAGAGGGAGTTGATACCTTTTCCCCCCTGAGGTTTTACAGTAAGATCCATATAGACCTGAAGGGACAGCTGAGTTACTCTTGATCTTTTTTTTTTTTTACATTCATTATCAACTTTACTGTGTTTTTTTCCTCCAGAGATCAATATGATGTTACAAATGATGACAGTAATAGCTCATCCATCATCTTCGCTGAAGGCGACTCGGAAAAAGAAAAATCCTTAGGAGAATCTGGCACCGAAAATCAGAATAACAAACTGGTGAACTACACCACCAATTTGGTCACAAGGGACACCAGTGAATTTGAATCGTCCATTGAGTTCCAAGAAAATGGCTTGGCTGAGCTGTCTTCTGGATCGATTGTTGAGAACCAGCTGCCACTTAGGCTTAGTTCAAACTTAGGAGGGAATTTCACATCCACCGAGGAGTCTTCCGAAGAAAACTTACACTTGGTGGGACAGGCAGAGGTAGATTACTTTCCCTGAACCTCCCGGTTTCATGTTCCCCCGCAGTAATTGTGCAGAGGACTGTGCTTAGATATGGTCTCCCCTGCACCCAGCAGACTTCCTGCCTGGCGCCCCGCCCTCCTTCTGTGCCAGTCCATCTGCCCTGTGTTCGGGCTCTTCTGCCCGCGTCCCCCTGTGTTTGGTCTTCCCTCCCTCACTTCGTTAACTCATCCTTTTCTGGGTCATTCCCTCCTCTACATATTCTCATACGTGTGCCTTCGAGTGGGAAGCATCATGCATGCTCTGTTTCTGTTGTATGTTAGCATCGTGCTGTAGACATGTATTTATGCTGGAAGAATCTCTCTGTTCTGGAACATGGCTGTAAGAGAGAGTCCGGGTAGGATTACCAGGCCAGTTTTCAGGAGACTTGCTGAGGTCACGCACAGGGCTCACGCACTGGTGTGCTGGTGAGACTCACACGTCTCTCCCCAGTATCGAGTATTAGTATCAGAAAAACTTGAAGATTAACAGGGTCTGCACGTCATTGGTCATACTGGATCACAAAACTGTGCGCACACACAGAATTAACTCTTGTCCAGGAATTCGTGGCTGTGTGCATGTGGTTTTTTTGAAACGTGAAACTTTGAACAGGTTCACCTGTATACAGAGGAGTTGGGTTTGAGGGACTCTGAATCAGAATAGCTTTATTTCTCGGTAATGAGCTTGGAAAAAGTTCCTGATGCCTAGATCAGTGAGCAGCCATGGGCCTCCTCTCCGCGTACCTTCTCCCTGGATGTTATGCACAGTGTGAAGCCAGCTGAAGTGTATATGTGCCTCGGGGTACACACAGAGTGGCAGGTGACCGTTCAGCTGCTCTTTGACTCTTGATCTCAGCTGTCGAGACTGCATGTAGCGAGCAGGTCAGACAGTTTCAGTGCCTCGGATGATGTCTGCCTAGCTCCAGCAGGCCTACCCCTGCCCGCCCGCTTGGATTGTGATGCACGGTCTTAAGCATTGCTTTCCTTCTCCATCTCCTTCACCAGGCTTTGGGCCTCGTGGGCAGGCCCGTGTCTGTCTCCTCCATCCTCACCACTCAGGCCAGTGCTTGCCCTAGAGTAGGCGAGTTTTGCCCGAAGGAAGCCCGCAGTGGTGTGGAGGTGCGGAGGTGCGGAGATGGGCGCCAACGCTGTGTCGCCCCCTAGGCGCAGTACCACCTGATGCTGCACATCCAGATGCAGCTGTGCGAGCTCTCGCTGTGGGACTGGATCGTGCAGAGGAACACGCGGGGCCTGGAGTGCGTGGACGAGGCTGCGTGTGAGTTCCGGCGGGTCTGCAGGGGCGGGCCTGGGGAGTCCACACGGGAGGGTCTGCTGCCTTCCGCCCCCAGGTGCTGTGGGTAGGGGGACAGAGTCGCTTTTTTTGAGCCAAAGAGACAATTATGCTTATTTCAACGTTTTTCAAGAACAAATAAGTAATTGGAAGTTAATTTTCTCTGTGATGGATACATAGTTAGTTGATATGTAAGAAGTAATGCGCTAGAATTGGGTATTTGATTTTGGGTAAAAAGGTCTTTCAAATACAATTTTTAAAAAATTTTAAGGGAAAAATTTAAACGGTTGTTTTACTGTTTTAACCTGAAAGTGTGCAGTCTTGCTGAGAGACAAACTTTTATAGGAAAGCACATGGTCAAAAGTCCGTGTCCTTTGAGGTCCAGATTTCGCCCCCGCCCCTGCAGTGGTACGTCCTCTGGAAAAACTGTCAAGTAATATTTTCAAAATATTACAACAGTAATATTTTTTGGAATCCCTTGGGGAACTTGTAGAAAGATGTCATCGATAAAAAAGAACTTTGCAGCGGAGAGAGCCAGCACGCACCGCCTCCGCCACCAAGGCCAACGGCAGCCGCGGCAGCTCCCGTCGGTGCTCGTGCCCTCGATGAGGTGCGACGAGAGGCACTGCAGCTCTGGTCTTTCTGCCCCAAACCCGCAATCCAGTCTCGTCCTGAGAAAAACCCCAGGCAAACCCCAGCTGGGGGACGCTCTACAGAGCACCTGGCCAGTACTTCTCAAACCGTCCAGGTCGTCAAACACAGGAGAGGCGTGACACACTGTCGCAGACCAGGCAGCCTCTGGAGACGTGCCCGCTGGGCGTAGTGAGGTGTCCTGGAGATCCCTGGCACAGAAATGGGGCGTCAGGTAGAAACTGGAAACCTGAATGAACTGTGGGCTTGTGTCTGTATTGGCGCATTAGTTGTGACAGGTGGACCATACAGGAAATCCCGCCTTGCACTTCTTACCCTGGCAGGAGGTTGGTCGCTTCAGTGTGAGGGTGTCACAGCAGAGGTTCTTGTAGTGGAACCATTGCTTTTACACGTGTGTGTGCATACACACACACACGCAGAGGCCCTGAGTCGTATGCCAGGTGGTGTAAAGGAGAGTGAGTCGGTGTGGACTGTTGATCACAGTGGGCTGGTTCGGGGTGGAGAAGGGGGCGTGCAGTGTTCTGGAGCCCGGAGGTCAGCAACAGGCTGATGGTTGAGAACGACCAAGCACAGAAGAGCTAGTGAGTTCTTTCTCTACTTCTAAACTCACTTGGCTGGAAACTTCAGGATGTTTTCTTCATCGATTTCTGTTTGCGTTAGTCCTACAAACCTCTCCACGCTCGGGAGTCACATACTCTGTTGTCGTGTCACAGACGAAGTCATTGGTTTCCTTTTGTCCTATGTACTCCGTTTGTCGGTCGCTTTTGGCAAACGAGTTCCAAATCTCACAGATGATGGAGCTCATCCCTTGGGCTAACGTAATTATTCATCTTGCTTGTTACTCCATCATGGGGAATAGGATCTTTGGTCCACAGTAGGCCGTGATAACGGATTTATTAGCGTTAAACCCCAGGGTGGCAAGGGTCGAAGGGGACTTAAACGTGATTTAATCTAGCCACCTGGTGCCTGGGAATTGTTCACTAAGTAATTGCTACAGGGCCTCCGAGAGGAATGGGAGGTGTCTTTCTGCTGATAGAGTCCCGTGAAGGTCGGGAGCTTCACTAGCCGAGGAGCCCCCCCTGGGAATCCCTGGGTTTGAACCGTTTTTGGAGTGTGGACTTTGTGGAAACCCTGAACATTGTGTGGGTGTCAAACGTTAATGTGTTGAGATCTACAGTTAACATTTAACATTTAAATATTAGTGAGTAAAAACAAAAAAAAATAGAAATGAAACTTTTCATTTTTTTTTTAACTTCAGGTCCTTATGTCATGGCCAGTGTTGCAACAAAGATTTTTCAAGAATTGGTGGAAGGTGTGTTTTACATACATAACATGGGGATCGTGCACAGAGACCTAAAGGTAGGTGGAGAGGAGAAATCACCGAAAGTTTCTGATCAGGGGAGACTTGGTGTCGGCTCGTTGAATTAAGTGGGATCAGGTACCCTAGTTCATTATTAGGAGGGAGTTGTTATTTTCATGCACATCATCATTGTGTAGGTTCAGAACATGAAAACTGTAGCCTGAATTTAAAATCAGTAAACCTCGGGCACTTGAATATTCTCACTGTTCTTCAGGTAATGCTCTGAGCACCTTTGTAATTGGTGATGCAAAGTGTACTTAACGCTGACAGGAATAGGGATCTGTTATTTCAAACTTAGGGGTGAAAATCTGTTTCTGTAATTGTCTATCTCAAAGGAAATTTAAAATAGGAAATTTTGTTCTGCTGCTTTTAAAACCGGTGATTGTTCTAATTTTTATCTACAAAACACTATCAGGAGAGAAAATATATTTACTTCTTTGACTGGCAGTCTTAAAGTAACTTGCTTACTTTGGGAGCGAAAGTTAAATCATGGAAAATGCATTTAAAAGAATATTTAGGAACAAAAAGTTAACACGCAAGTCTCAAGTCTTTTTATTTTTTGAAGAGGTGTAAGAGTCCGTGTTTTGTACTTGTGGGCTGGATAGAGCCGTGGGCTATGTGTTTCCGGGTCCAGGGCTGGCCCGAGGGTGCGGTCGGAGTGACTGGGGTCCGCGGCATGGGCACAGGGAGGTCTTACTTCCGAGGCCAGCCGGGTCCTGACCCGCGTACACAGCCCTGCACATCTTCCCCGGGAGAAGGTGCTTCACGTGTTCTTTGTGCCTCTCGCCGTAAATGTTTCTGATGTTTCTTCTGCAGATATCCTCTAGGGATAGGGGTTTTCGAGACAGCTTTATTAGGGATTCCCTTAAGGAGTGGAACTCTGGGAGCGCGATCCCCGCAGGTAGAATTCCTTGATTATTGGTCAGTCTCAGAGGGTAAGAGTGGTAAAGCAACTTGGCAAGAAGCGCCTGGTCTCTTAGGTTGGCGCTGCGCTGGAGGTACATGTGTATGGGCGATTCCCCGTTTCTCGTTAGGATGTTAACGTCGGCTTCAAATTCCAGCAAGAGGCTGATTACGGCCTCTCTGCCTGCAAAGCACGCCTCGTGGATCGCTGTTTGGCCGTTGTGGTCCTGGGCATTGACTTTGGCTCCGTGACTCAGCAGCAGACGGATGCAGCTCAGCCCCGCGTCCAGCATGCGGCCAGCTTTGCTGGACGCAGTGCACACGGCCAGCTTAAGGGCCGTGTTCCCCGTGGAGGGGACAGAGCAGTTGACATTTGCTCCACAGGCGATGAGCGTTGCCACCATCTCCTCGTTCAGTATACCTGCAGCCGTGTGAAGCGGCGTTATGCTGGATTCATCGGTAACGTTGACCTGGGCACCGTTTTGGGCTAAGATGGAGAGAACTGGATAGGTCCCGTACCTTACGGCCAGGTGGAGGGGTGAATACTTGTGTCTGTTGTCCACCTGGGCGTTCACCTGTGCGCCATGCTCACACAGAGTGCGGAGACACGTCACAGCGTCCTTCTGAATATCTGTCAGGAGCCTTTGGGTCCTGTTCCCTGGCTTTGTCCGCACGGTGGAGGTGATCGGCCAGTGCAGTAGCGTCAGGTGGAGCGTGGTGAGGCCTTGGGTGTCCCTGCAATGGGTAGCGAGCACTGGTTACACTAAAGTCACGTGGGAATGGCTCGATGTGGAGAATTAGTGCTTAAGAAGGCAACATTTATTGGAAGTCAACCCCCTTAATTAGGTCAAAGAGGAGTTTGAAAGCTACAGGGCTGTTGAATTTCTCAGGGTGCCACAGCACAGCCTGTTTTCAGGGGCGGGTGTCAGGGTGGTGTGCATCAGTGCGCTGACGGGCCCTGCTCCCTGGGGCAGCTTGTTTTCCTGTTGCTACTCCTGCGTGGCTGTGGTCTCTGCCCTGCTGTGTCTTAGTCATTTTTGTACCCCAGCTCCTCACACAGTGCCGAGCCGAGTCAGCAGCCGTTCAGTACAATTACGGGGACTCGAGTGCAATCTGGTGTCACCATAGAAGCGTGCCGCAGAGGGCCACAGCTGCCCTGGACTCAGTGGCTCTGCCCCTGCCCTGCACCTGACCTGTTCCCTGCGCGTGTGGGTGGCCCAGATGACAGAGCGCATGTGGAGACCCGCAGTCACTCTGCGGTTGGTGAAGCCCGCCCGTCTTCGTTCCCTGCGTCCACCCGGGAGGAATGTGTGTTTTACTACTTGGCCCTCATCTACTCCTTCCCCGAAATCTCTCAGGATTGCCTCCGAAATCCCTTTGTTTGGCAGGGAAAAGGGGAAGGACTGTGGCGAACATTTGACTGCTCACTGAAATTAGAAAGTGGGCTTCAGTTCACGTGTGTTTCTTCAGTGTGAGCCCCGGGCGAGGGCTCTGGTGGAACAGCCGGCAGCAGCCCTGGGCAGGCCTCTGGGTCCGGTGCGGAAGGCATTAACCGCGTTTGAACAACTCGGCACATGTGCAGGCGGGGGGACTTCTCGTCCGCGGACCCAGGGGCAGCCTGCAGCTGACGGGCAGAAGAGGGGGTGCGAGGACCCCCAGAGGAGCCTGGCCCTGGAAAAACTCTGAGAGACCTGCCTGAATAGGGGCGTGGTGCTCGGGGGCGAGAACGGGTAAGGATTTGGAGTTGCCTTTCTTCCAGTGCTGTGCAGGAAGAAGCCGTGCTGTTTTCTACCCTGCAACGCTTCCATTCATTCAGATGGTATGTGTTAGGCACTTACGAAGCGTCAGGCATTGGTTTAGGTGGTGAAAATGTGTTTGGTGAGCAAGGGAAACTTCTCTTTCATGATGTGTACCTTCTGGAGGAGGCGATAAGAAAATCGCTGCCTGTTTACGTTTATTTTTCATGTCTGACAGGTGTATAAACTCCCCAAGGGCCATGAGTAGGACTTCACAACACCATGCTGGGCACTTAGTCCTCGGGGCGCTTTAAGTGGCCGACTGATTTGTGCTCTTGTATTTTTCCCCGCTTTTTCAGAGTATCTCATCTAATCAGTAAAGAATTGGTTCATTCAAAACATGATAATTTCTAGTCCACAACCCCTGAAGAGTGGACGAGTCCCAGACGTGACTGGGAAAACTCACATCTAAACCACGTGTATCCTCTTTTGGAAATGGTCACCTGTCGCGTTACCTTACTTCCGGGTCAGCGCCGTGGTCTAACAAGCAGCGCAAACTCTGTGCCTTGTGGTTCTCGGCCGCCAGATGAATGGGGACGGTGGGCTGCATCTGCCTCGGGGGAAGAAGCCACAGTGCATTATGGGCAGCCTCCTGTTGTGATGGTTAGCAGTGATCCTGGGGGTAGCCTCCCGTCCCCAAGGAAGTAAGTGCTCTGGGTCTCTAGGTTCGCGCTCTTTTTCTGGTATGCACATTGAAGTTTTCCTTTTCTTTTTTTAATGTATATACATATTTTAAGACTTTATTTCTTTGATTTTGGATAGAGGAGAAGGGAGAGAGACAGTGGGAGAGAAACATCCATGTGTGGTTGCCTCTCACGCACCCCACACCGGGAGACCTGGCTGCAACCCAGGCGTGTGCCCCAACTGGGAACCGAACCAGTGACAGGCTGGCACTCAACCCACTGAGCCACACCAGCCAGGGCGGAAAATTTTCCTTTTCTTTGCCTGTTGTAAATGACCCAAAGCCAGTGAATTTCACATTATAAAGTTGGTATGTTAAATAAAGGCATGTTTACCAAGACAGCACAAACAACTTAATTAAAGTTCTGACAGATGACTCTTGTAAAAAGAGCTCATAGTGTGAAATGAATGGCAACTGTGGTTGAGCCACATGGTCCTGAAAGTACCCCACAGGGTGACTGACAAGCGGTGTGTTTTTTAAGGTCTTGCCAACGTCCTGGTATCAGTAATGAAAGCCACATCCTCAGGGTTTCAGAGATAACGCCTGTGATGAGCAGAGCTGTTTGTGCCGGTTCTGAGAAAACAGATGTGAGTGTGGCTTCCAGCTCGGCCTGCAGATAAGAAGCCGGGGTAAAGGAGAGGGTCACGTTTTGAAAAAATGTTTCAAGGTAATAGGCATTGTGCAAAAGTTTATAAAGTGAAAAACTAGAGGGAAAAACAGGAAAAGAGAATCCTATCATACAGACGTGGTCACCGCTGGTGTGTTTGAGAGGATGACAGCGTTCCCCGGGCCCCACGAGCTCCAGTCTTCTCCCCCGTCATCGAGAGAACCGGAAGGCCCAGCCCCGGGTGTGGCGGGGCAGCCAGGAGGCGGGACGGAGTTCACAGGAGCTCGGGGGTGTTCCTTCCGAAGCATCAGGGGCCTTTTTCCTAAAAGCGACAGAGCAGCGAAGAGGGTACCTGGGTCTGAAGTGCTCCCGAGCTGGCGGAGCTGGCCAGAATCGTCAAGGGCCGGTTGATGGGGTGGCTCTGTAGGAGCGCCCGGATGGCAGAGCAGTCTTCTCTCATTATGGCTTCGTAGAGCTGGGTGTGGAGCGCCCCTCCGGAGCCCTCGTCCGGCGGCCTGGCCCCGTCGGCGGCCAGCTCCCTGCTGGTTTTCTTACCGACGTTCCCCATGAGAAGCACTTCAGGGCTAGGACTTACGCGGTCAGGGAAAACTTGTTACAGAATTGGTCAGCTTCCGTCCTTCACAATTCCTTCAGTTCTGTTCTAGAACTGTTCTAGAATTGTTGAGAACCCTGTCCGTGAACACAGCTCATGTTTACATCAGAGCCAGACTACTTCAGACTTTGTTCCTGTAGCAGACGGTGCCGAAGAGAAGCACAGTGACAGGGGCGTGCGGGCGTTCGGCATCTCTGGGCCACACATTAAACACACAAACACTAACGGAAACCGATGAGCAGAAAAAAGGTTTTCAGTACATTTACGCCTTTGCGTCTGGCCACATCCATAGCCGTCCTGGGCCGCGGTTCCCCTGGTAGTACTTTGCACTCAATCACAAAACACACCCCAACTGCCACTTTGTTTACGATCCTTCCTGCTTTCTCTTTCCATTCAGCTATAAACACTAGCAAAGCTGAAACGGAAATTTATACATCAAAACAAAAAAATTAAAATTACTATATTTAAAATAAGAAAACCCAGCTTTTCCCCTGACGCTGTAGATTTCAGTGGAAGTCCCGCTGCCCCAGGACAGGCGCGGTGCTTCCCGGGGGGACGTTTGGGGTCCGGGGTGGTTGCCGAACTGGAGCTCAGTGTGCACCTGTGTAGGGTGGCCTAGTCATGCCCAGCCCTAGTTAACAGAATTGTCTGGCAACAATGGACGTCTTTGACCGCTGGAGAGGACAGCAGCTGTTCAAAGCTTCCCAGTCACTTGGGTGTCCTGCTAGGGTTGAGGTTCACCTGTGTGCGGGCAGGCTCCGCATTAGTGGTCCTCAAACTCGGAAGGACAGCCTGGGTCCGCCCCCCGGGATTTCTGGGTGTCTGGTTTGGGGAATGGCGTGGACATGGAGGTTTCCTTAAAGCTCCCTGGACTCTCGAGCGTGTGGCCGAGTTTGAGAGCCACTGCTCTTGAGTTTTCATTTTTGAGGGGCCGCTTGGTCCTGCGTTGAAAACTCTTCCACATCCACACATTTTTAGTGTTTGATTTCGGCACACCCGGGCCTGACTTGTTCTTTTTGTTTGCAGCCCAGAAACGTTTTTCTTCACGGTCCTGATCAGCAGGTGAAAATAGGCGACTTCGGTCTGGCCTGCACAGACATCATACAGAACGCAGACTGGGCCAGCAGGGATGGGAAGAGTAAGTCTTTGGAGGCCGGGGTTTTGTTTTGTTTTGTTTTGTTTTCATTAAAAGAAAAATAAGATGTTAGGGTGATTTTAGGGTGGGGGAAAGGGGGTGGGTAGGTGTGAAGAAGGTATAGGGGGGATATATGGTAATGGAAAAAATACAGTCAGATAAGATGTCCGTATTTGAAGATAATTATGAAGATTTAGGAGCAAAGATATGTTAAAAAGACAGAAACTCCCCGTCATTCCGTGGGGAGCTACCGCGCCCTTCTCAGCGTCGGTGTTCTTGGATGTGTCAACACTCAGTGTGTAAC
Source organism: Carollia perspicillata (assembly GCA_004027735.1). Classification (NCBI taxonomy): domain Eukaryota; kingdom Metazoa; phylum Chordata; class Mammalia; order Chiroptera; family Phyllostomidae; genus Carollia; species Carollia perspicillata. The sequence goes on along the minus strand of PVKM010015932.1, from coordinate 15,941 downwards.
ACACAGCTTTTCCAACTGCAGGAGCTCCAGCGCACACTTCCAGAGTGGGGACGTGCCTGTACGCGTCCCCCGAGCAGTTGGAAGGGTCCGAGTACGATGCCAAGGTAGCGTCTCCTGCCTCTCGCCGCCCTTGCCTCTGCAGTCGTTAGGGGCGGGGAGGGCCGCGCGTGCGGTGGGGGCCCCGACACAGAGGCGCTGTTGGAGGTCGCCGTTCTGCAGCTCACCTGTCACATCAGACGGCCACGATAGGGAGGAGGTCTCGCTTTGCATTTGAACCTGACCGCATTGCTTTTTAAGCTCTTACTATTTCTAAACCCGTGGGTGTGACAACAAAATGTTTTTGAAAGGAGTTTTTCCCCTTTAGAAGCTCACCGTCACTGCAAGAAGCTAGAATTCGTGGAGTCCCTCTTCAGCCTTTCATTCTTCTGTTTTCAAACTTAAAAAACACGAAATAATGCTACCAACAGGGTGTCACTTGAGTCCCTTTGAAGTAGGTACCAAAATGTTTTAGACCACATGGTCCCTGGAAGGAATGTTAAGTAAAATCCCTCTCTCAGCATAAAAGCCTAGTAATTTTCTTCCTTTTGATGGATCGAGATCAGTCACTCAACATTTTCATGACTGGGAAAGAGTTGCCAGAAAAAAACACAGGTGCTCCTAAAATCCCGTCTAGTCCGGATCTTCCTAAAACAACCTGTTTTCCGTAAAAGCAGCACAGATCTTATGCCGTTTGTTAAACTTGACTGAGACTGCTTCCCTGCGAGTGAAGCAGAGGTGAGACTGGAGGTGGCCTTGGGAGCTGTGCGTCCCCGAGGCTGGTGTGCAGGCGTGTGAGCTCCCACCTGCCTCCAGTTGCGCCAGGCCCGGATCTCCAAGGTGTGGCGGGGTCAGGTGTGTGGTAGAGACTGCCATGGGGATGGCGCCACCCCTGCCCCTCACCAGGCCATCCGTCCTTTGTGCTGGGAGCCCCTTTCTGGTGTGAAAGGGGCGGGGTCTCTGACAGTGCCTGTGCCCTCGCCCTCAGGGCAGTACACGTGGCCGGCAGACACGGCCAGCGAGCGGGAGCCCGTCTGCCGTGCTCCCTCCTTGCAGTGTCCTTTCCTGGAAGTCCTCCTACGTGTGGGAGGGTGGTGCCCTGACGTGGAACTGCTGTGCCTCCTTTGTATTTCCATCACCGACTGCCTCTCTCCCCGCCTTTCCAGTCCGATATGTACAGCCTGGGCGTGATCCTCCTGGAGCTCTTCCAGCCGTTCGGAACAGAAATGGAGCGCGCACGGGTGCTGACAGGCCTGAGGACTGGTCAGATCCCCGAGTCCCTCAGTAAAAGGTGTCCCGTACAAGCCAAGTACATCCAGCAGCTAACCAGAAAGAACGCATCCCAGAGGCCGTCGGCGCTGCAGCTGCTGCAGAGTGAGCTTTTCCAGAGTTCTGGAAGTGTACGTACGGTCCTTTTTCACTTCGTGCAGCTTAGGAGTCATTGGAATTGTGAACCCTATTTTATGAGAGCACAGAATACAATTTATGGAAACAAAATATGTGAAACTACTCTGAGTTCCCAGTAGCACGTTTGTGCACAGTCCAAGTGTGTGTGCTCTCAAAATGCAGCAGTGACAGCTTCGTTTTTGACCTCGTCTTGCTAACTGTGGTGTGTAAGCTTTCATCAATGATTATAGCAGGCCTCCTAGTGAAGAGGAACAGAGCAGAGGGTAAAGGATAGCAGGGATTCTCGGGGAGTGGGGCAGGCGAGCCGTCTTGGACCGTCAGCAGTCACGTGGGATTCTGGAGTCGCCCCGGGCAGCCCGCTCCCTTCCTCACGGACTGGCAGTGTGAGCCGTCCATTCTGTGTCTTGAGAAACTGAGTTAAAAGCTCGATTCAAAGGAGTGTTCACAGATCCTTGGCTACTCAGAGTGTGGTCGGCAGACCAGCAACTGCAGCAGCATTATCTGGGGGCTCATTAGAAACCGTGAGCTCCGCCCCAGACCCCTGGGTCAGAAGGTACATTCACCGAGACCGTGAGTGGCTCACTCCCCTGGTGTGAGAGCAGCACTGCACGAGGGCAGTGGTCCTTAAACTGTTGTCTCCAGGCAGCGGTATTCAGTCATTGGAACTTGAGACACTTCTAAGGCCCTCTCCCCTCCCCCAGTAAACTGGGATGGGGTGGGGTGGGGGGAGGGGGCAGTCATCTGTGCTTTAACAAACCCTTGAAGTGATCCTTCAGTGGGTACCACTTGCAGGAATTCTTTAGTTGATTTATCTTCTATTCAAGGCTTACTAATTTCCAGGCGAAACAGTGGGTTTTCCTAGCTTGAGCAGTAAACAAGAGGTGAGATAATTTTGAATCTTTGAAGATGGCAGATGTGGTCGTTAAATGGTCCTGGATGGAAGGGGTTTTCTGACTCCCAGTGAAGGTAGTTAGTAGAGACCAGTGGTTTGGTGTTTACGGTGACGAATACTCCTGGCTTGAATTTCCTACAGAATCACCTCTGTATACACACACACCTAAAACTTGTACGGATAGGCAGTCCTCGCTTTGCAGGTAGAGTGGGGAGCACTGTGGAAAGGACCACGCAGAGCCCAAACCAGGCAGAGGAGTCTTAGTAACCAGTGGGGGAAGTTATTATTCCATGACCTTAAAAACATTTCCCAAAACACGGAAACTCTTGTCAGTTACAGACATACATGGAAATTAAAAACCACTGAAACTCACATCTGGGGCAGTGTAATTAAGAATTAAAGTGTTTCGAGAGCAGTGTGAACGCTGTCTCCCGCAGCTCATCCTAGAACCCAGGGTAGGGACTGAGCGCTTCGTCGGCACCCTGGGGAACCATGCTCCCCAGGGATCCAGCGTCCCATCTTCTGCGCTTCCGACGTCGTGAAGTGTCTCCCAGGGGTCTTTACCAGTGGGGTTTCTTGCTGGTGTCACTGTCTGGGGCAGCTCCATGTTTTCCGCGCTCTGTTGACAAGTCCCTTTCCTCGGTCCTGCGTCTGGTGACGGCAGGGCCAGCAGTCCCGTGCCACCTTTCTTCAGCGGCACCGTTTCGGACCAGTTCCGTTCCCACCTCCAGCGTTACTTCTCATCAGTTTGTTGCACTTCCGTTTGTGTGGGTCACTTCCCTCTTCCAGTTGTCCGTTCTTTAAACGATGTCACTTGGGTCTGTCACTGGGAGATAGGGAGGGAGCACAGCTGCACACGTGGCCCCTGACCAACTGGCAGACTTCGAGGGAAGTGGCGTGACTGGTCTGGATCAGGGTGTGTGCTGGTTACTGTTTTGGGGACTAACCCGCTTTCTTACCATACCGTTGTGGTACCTGACACCTGAACCACGTTGCTGGGTGATGGGCCTTATTCCACTGACCCCGTCCTGGGGTCCGTGCAGATTGGGGCTGTGTGAAGTGAGGCATGCCTGTGTATTTAAAAGGATGGAGCCATTTCAGTGGAGCTTAAAATTTTCCATTTCAGGTTAATCTCACCCTGCAGATGAAGATACTAGAGCAAGAAAAAGAAATCGAAGAACTCAAGAAGCAGCTCAGCCTCCTTTCTCAGGACAGAGGGGTTAAGGATGACACGAACGAGTGATGTTCCCATCCAGCTGAATCAGGCTCTGGAAACACGAAGGTGGACTTCAGCTGTGTGAGCCCGAGTCAGCTGGAATGTGCAGCTGCAGTGCTGGTTCGGGCACAGACGGTGCGCTGCCACACTCGGTTGTAGTCAGCAGCTGGCACAATACTTGACTCTCTAAAGTGAGGCTGCTTCTCCCTGACATAGATCAGCTCCTTCCTGATCTAGCTTTTTGAACTTGACTGCTCTAAACTAACCCTATTGTGCTCTTTCCCCTCTTGCCCCACAAGCTCCTGTTCCTGGATCGCTTAGATTGTCCAGTCTCGCCGACTGGAAGTTCAGACAGCCTCGATTCTTTGGAACTCTTGCCTACTGACCACCAAACCCTCTAGAAGCTGCTACTGCAGAAATCGGTGCTCTGCACCCACCACTCACTGTCCAGGCCCAGCTAGTAGTGCTCAAGAGGGACTGGTGGTTTTGACAGTTGACATTTTTCCTGACCCTGTCACACACGGCCAGTTAACTACCAGAGGGCAGCTCTGCTCAAGCCCTGGCTCAAAAGCCTCTGCCGCTTCCAAGACAGTTCAGCTTCTTAGCTGTGTATGTCGCCCAGCCCGTTTCTGTTCTCATCACCTTCACCTTGACATCGTTATGCCCTTTCTAAGCTCTGTGCTTGGCTCAAGTGATCTGGAAGCTGTGTGGTGCCAGGGTTCCTGCCTTCGCCCCCGTCCTGTCCCCACGGCGTTCTCACAGCAGCCAACGCCTACATTCCTCAGAGGCACGCCACATGTTGGTGTCTGTACCCAGAGGGTGCCTGCCATGTCGCTGGCAGGGTGTACTACACGTGATATTGCTCAATTTTAAAATAAAATGAAAACCACAAGTTATGTGGTGGTTTTATTGGTACTTGACAATTGGCCTAAATAAAGGCGCTGATTTTGGTACAAGTCCCTTTACCAACAGGCATGAAACAGCGTATTCTCAACTCTAGTGTAAATCCGCCAAAAGTCAGTTCCTGAGAGTCACTGAAGGAGCTTGAGGGCCGAGCTGAAAGGCGCCAGGTTCTCACAGGCCCGCATCCACCTCTGTACGTTGGCAGGCACGGGCACACCGCAGCCTCCTGCCTGCCGGAGCCCGGACCACAGCGCGATGTCGGCCACCGTGAGCTCGCTCCCCACGAGCCAGGGGCTCCTCCCCAGGGCCGAGTTCATGGAGCGGAGCACAGCGGCTTGTTCTTCACCGCTGCCCTCCTTCAGCTGGAAGACAGCCGCATCCACCCAGCTATCTATGAGCGTGAGGTCGACCGCGTCCTGCTTCCGGCCGAACAGGGAGAACAAAAACCTTGCAATGTTCCCTTCTCCTTCGATGGGACACATCCTCTGGACGCTGAACTTCATCTGAGTCTTCGGCACTGAAAGCAAACACCCCGTGAGTGTGGACAGGAGCAGCACCCGCGGGCAGTACTTGCACCCATGGGGAGGGGCCTCACCGACCATGAACTTGGGGAAGGGAAAGCGCGCCTTCAAGACCACATTTTCGGGTGTAACAGTCACAGACGTTTAAACTGTTTAAAGAACGCAGACTATATGCTAAGAGAGCACCCATGTCTGGTCCTCGATTGTGAGTTCTCAAGCTAGGAGGAACCTCAGACCATCTACTCGGCCCTGTGGATTTGCAGGCTGAGGACTGGAGACCAGGAGTCTCCTCTCGCAGTTGGAGACCCTCTGTACATTCTTAGTCCCTCCATTTATGAGGGTGGGTAAGGATCACTGGATGAACATTAACTCCCTTCCCTCTATGAACCAACCAGGGCAGGCATTCTTCAGTGTGATGAGTGATACTCTGCCATCCTACCGGCTGTTTGAAAAGGTAACATCAGTGTCTCCTAGTAAGTTTTGGGATGTGAGGGCACGTGGCTAGGGCAGCTGGTGCTCCCCTGCTCTGGCTGCTTAGACAGGACCTCCCCAAACCTGCGCTTTGCATCGGAGACCCTGACCCTCCCGGAGGGAGGACATCTATGGGTCAGCATTCATCTGTGCTCCTGTTACACATCCGACCTGACAGCATGTGGCTAAAGAGTATGTGCAGCGACAAGGGTCACTGTCCCAGCACTTGCTGCATCTTGTTAATAAAATCATGCGACCCCTTTCATGACACGGGATGTGAGTCAAACCCAGTCCCCTCTACTTACCATCCTTCCAAATTAGAGTAAAACCCAGCTGGTATTCATGCCGGGCCTGTTTGCTAGGCTGCTCGCCAAAGCACCTGAGAAGGTTTTCCGGCACATTCTTGACTGCTGAATGGGTGTGGACAGCGGACAGGACCTTGTAGCGCTCGCAGAGCAGCTGGTGCAGCACGAGCAGGGCGAGGGGGGGCGAGGCGGGGTTTGCATTGATGACGATGTCTTTCAGAGCCCCGTAATCCTGGGGGGAAACCCGGACACAGCAGATGGTGTTAACTGCCGCTTGTGTGTGGACTTGTCCCAGGTGCTATCTTAGGCCCTAACGCCCATGAAGAAGGTGCTACCGTGATCCCGTCTCACAGCTGAGGAAGGGAGTCGTGGGGAGACCAGTGACTTATCCAAGGTCACTCAGCTCCATGAAGAGTGGAGCTGGGCTCTGAGCTGACGCCATACCTTAGTCCTTGCACTGCTGGCTCCTGACAGAAGGTTGACTTTACTGTCAAATTAGTAAAACTACATATTAGGAATGGCACTTCTACTTGTCCCTAAGTTTTAAAAAAAATCACAGGCAATCGTAGTCAGCTTTCTGTATCCGCAGGTCCCACACCTGCACATTCAACCACCTGGGGACTGAAAACTACTTTTGATCTGTAGTTGGGGCCCTGCAGATGCAGAGGGCCAACTGCATGCATTGTTTGATGTCATTTTATGTAATGCACTTGAGTCTCCGTGGATCTTGGAACCTGAGGGGAAACCTGGAACCAGTCCCCTGCGGACACGGAGGGAGGGCATACCCCACTTCCCAAATCTCCCTAACACCTGACAGCGTCTAGTTTCTGCATCAGTCTGTGTTTGCGTTACCTGTCAATGAAGAGTCTCTCGGAAAAAATGTGTTGGCTCAAAATATCATCGGTGGCGAGAGGTGGAGGGGACTCTGAAGACACAGACTTCATTTCTGTACACTCGCTACCATCACGAGTGAACTGGCTCTCTGGACACAGCCCGCAGCGAGTGGCCTCCGGACTCGCGCTCCCGGCCGACGCCCTGCCCAGGAGCTGCGACGCGTGCCCCGCAGCTCCCCGAGCACCCCTCACCCCTGCCGCTTGACGCTGTGCCTTCGGAGGCATCAGAATTCACCTTCTGCAGCACGTGCCCCGGCTCTGGCACGGCTGTGTGGGGTCGCTGGCTCATCAACTAGCCTGGCTCCCTGGGGCGCCTCTGTGCCCGCAAACACGCACTGGGTGGTAAGAGGACACGTGCGGAGGGACTGAGGTTACCAAAAACGGAGCCCCAGGACAGACACTGTAATGCCACCTCCACTATTTAGGTCCTTAAGTAGGACTGTTCCTATCGCCAATTCTAGAGGGGGGAATTACCAGGCATTCTTGGGACAAACCCTTTTGTGCCCTCCAATAAATAATACTTTGTAATAAGCCATTTTTTCTTATCACATTATACCCTAAACTAGCTGAAGACTGCAGACTGTTCATTAAAGGTGGCTGATACAGCTTAATTTTAATAAAGCAAAAGGAATTTAAGCAAAACACACTTGAAATGCGAGACTGTGACAGGCTCTTAGCGATCTATTTCAATGATACCAGTGGGACTTTTTTGCGTGGGCAGGCAGGGCCCTGAAACTCAGGCTCCTCTTGGAGTCAGGGTTGACATCTGTCGCTCCAGGGCTCAGGCTGCTGGAATGTTGCCTGGAATGGGGGGAGCTGTAACCTGACTCCCCTCTCTGCCCTGGGTCTGGGAAGTCAAGAACTTGCTTTGGCTCCACTCATAGCCCATGAACTTGCTCTTTGCAACGGCACAGTCTTGTGGGGGAGAAAAAAGAGCATGCCCTTTTACCACCTCCGCAAACCAGCAGGCTCTGGCCTCATTCCCATGAGCCCCATTTTCCAGGACTAACCACCACCTCCTGTGCTGATGTTCTCAGATGTTACGTGAACTCACCTTTCCGAGTACTGAATTTAAGTCCAACGCACTGGTCGATAAAACAGCGGGCTCTTCGGCTTGGATTATGTTGGTTACGTCCAAGTCCGCGTCTGGCGTCTGAATCATCTTGGAGAGACCGTCAACTGCAGCTTTCAACTCGTACAGACGCTTTAAAATATTATCTTGGCGGGACTCAAGAGCATGAAGAGATGGGTCAGATTCTCCCTAAGCAAACCAACACCGAGTGTTCATTTCCTCTGACATCACAGTAGTCTGCTTGATTTAATCGCTTGTTTTCTACTTACTGTAGTTCCACACGTTCATCAAACCTCCCACCTTTTAAAAAGACATTAAAACCAAGTAGCATAATCATCTCATTTTTCCACAGTCCAGTGGGTCCTGCGAGTCAGTCCACAAATGCTTTAAAACAAATAAATGTGACTGAAAGCCACTTTGAAATTGCATTATTCTAATTTTCGGTAATTAGTCTAAGAACAGAAGAATAGAAAATACAAATTTTATTCTTTATTCTTATCAAAGCTTCTTAAACAGAAAAAGGGCAGTGAAAAATGTGACTCAACTTATACCAGTAGAAGGGAAAATGGAGCACACACATTTAAAAAATGTGTTTGATGGGAAGTCTGTCCATGAGGTCAAATGATCATTCCCCAAATCATTCCTCCTCAGAGCCATCCTAGTGTTCTCGTCTTACAGTCATCCAGAACTTTTCACTGCTGATATACATAACTTCGTAAACATGGAACACTTACATTCTTCATTCACTGAATCTCTGCATCTTTCTTGCCTGGTATAATGACTGGTACATAGTGAGTTACCACTAATGTTTATAGTAAGTTTCAAGTCAATATAGATTTACCGTATAAAATAATATCAAGATACCTCTCAATACACACATGGTACAACCTAGTTCCAGATTCATGAGCTCTCACAACAGACAATCCATTCTGCACCGAGAAAATGAGCAAGATGCTCGTAACTAGACGCAACAGTCAAGAATATGGCAATGACCTTGAGGTTATTATAAATGGCACAATGTTAGGAATACTGGCTCAACATTTGTGTGCTGCTAAGTTGTATTCTTGGGAACATCTGTTCCTCCTCTAGTTACTCCTAATACTGCTGTCTCACGCTGATGTAATTCGTCACCAAGTGCTGTCATTTCCTGGGATTCATGTGCTTTCCAGCAAGCCTGCCGCCACTGCCACTGCCACTGCCACAGCGACTGCCCAAGTCCAAGACACGGTTTTTTTTTCCACCTGGCCTACTTCCACCAATCACCTTGCACCCATTCTGGTCCACCCCTCTAATCCATCCCTAGGATGGCGGCTACACAGATGAAAACAAAGGCAGATCCTGTCACCGCCTCCCCGGTGCTAACCTAGGCTCAAACGCACAGCCCTTAACCTGCTTGAAAAGTAACTTGTATGATTGTCCTCTGGCTGCCTCTCCCCGTATTTCGCCCCTGCTCTGCCTCTAGTCACACAGTCCTTTGGATTCCTAAAACACACCACACCCCCAGTGGCCACCGGACTTTTACTCATTCTGTTCCCTCCAGCTACAACATGCTTTCCTCTTCTCTCATCTCAGTCTCTCTCTATCCCTAGCAGGGGTGTCCAGCCCACTGCCCAGGATGGCTATGAATGCAGCCTAACCATATCATAAATTTACTGAGAACCTTTTTTTCTTGCCCATCAGTTTTCAATAGTGTTTGAACATATAACATGTGGCCCAGAGACGCCAAAAGGTTGGACACTTGTGAGACTGGATTCGAAAGCTCTCAGTGCACTGAAACAATCAATGGAGAAACACGGCCTGTGAGTAAAGGCGCCAGCACATCCGGATCTCACTTCTCAATATGAGGAATGAGGAAATGCTCACATCTGCTTTGCCTATCATCCCTTTAAAAGTCAGTCTGTTGTTCTTCCTCAGGCTGGTCTGTGACTTGGAATACTGTTTACCTATCTGTTTTACGCTATATGCATTCAGAAGCAGTTTATTTTTTGTAGTGCTCCTCATCACGCTGGACTTCTAATTACCTGTCTATCCAGTGCCATCACCTGCTACAGAAGAAGGGTTGTGTGTCTTAAAAGTTAGCAGCTGTGGGGAGGGTGCCAGCATCACCAATGGGTATACTCTGCTGGTGAGTGCATACACCAGCATAACCACTTTGGAAAGCAATTTATCTAGTAATTACAGTTGAAGACAGACCTGCCCGCCGCGTAAGCAATGCCATCCCTAGTAAATACTCTGCCTGCGCGTACAGAAACGTTCACTGCAGAACGAAGTAGCTAACAATGGAAGCCAGCCGACGTCCGGGAGCAGTGGGATGGGCAAGCCGCGGGGTTGCAGTTATGCGTTGGGACAGCAGAGAGGAAGAATACTTCGTCATTTCACGCAACAAAAGCTTAGTCCTGAAATCACGATGTCTAGAAGCAGGAGCTGAACCCAAGACACAAACTGTGTATTTCCACTCCCAGCACGACTACGTGGTTTAGGGACGCATCGTTAGGTGGCACAATAAAGAGAGAAAAGCAAGATAAGCTCACTGCGGTCGGGCCCTCTGGGGGTAGTTTAAGTGGGGCACTTAAAACGTGTGTTACCGTGGGTGGTGGTGACACTAGGGTTCCCATTATTCTTAATATGGCGGCACTGACTTGCTATTCGCTTTTCTGCGGATAAAACTGCCGAATAATGAAGTTTAAGTAGCCACAAGCCAAAAAAGAAAACAGATAACACGACCCGGGCCTGGATAGTCTCCGACCCCTAGTCCTGCGACCCCGAGGCCCCGGCCATAGCGTCTGCGCACTACGCGAGCGTCTCGACGACTGCGCACTAACGGATGGGAGGGTGGGGATGGCGCGCTCCTACCTGCACGTGGACCGCGTTCTGCGCCGGGCTGCTGCTTTTGCTGTGCACGTTGGGGAGCCGGTACATGCAGGTGGGAAGCTCTACACGGAGAGATGTTCCGCCCCCGTGATAGGGCTTTACCTGGTACATCGGCATCGTGGGGTCCAGAGGAAGAAAGGTGGTGGCTGAGGGACACGAACGCCCAGAAACCGTGAAAAACTACCACAGGCAGCGGCCACCTCCTTTCCGATCTGGCTACTGGCAATCTGAAAGCGCAGTTTGTGTGCTCTAATTGGCCCAGACTATCTCTACGTCACGACCTGTCATGCCACCAATCAGCGAGAAGGAGTTGGGGCATCAGTTTCCGCCTCTATGCGGAAGGGGAGGGGCATGTTTTAGAAGCAGCCAGTGGAGGACTCGGAGGCGGGGCAGCCGTGGGAGCGCCGGGAAGAACAGTATCGAGTTCTGAGGTGGAAGCAGCCGTGCATCCATGGAACCAGCCGAAGGGCCGAGGTGAGCGGTGTTTGCAGTCCCCCCTCCAGGACCCAATTATGCCCTCTCTCAGGCACACAGCGTTCCAGGCCCCTGTTTGGAGGAGGCGAAAATAACTGTGGCGTTTGGCGAGCCCCGCGGCACGCAGGCCCCGGAGCGGGCGCCTCGGCGCTCCGCCGCCTCTTCGGGAGCATTTCGAGGTCCGGTCGGCGGGGGCTCGGCCGGCTCCCACGCGGTCTCTGCACGGGCACACCCGTCCCCACCCGTCCCGGGACCTGAAGCCGGGCCGGAAATCCCAGTAGACTTGAATTCCTTTCCTTTTTACCTGGTTTTTCTCGTCTTGGAACAAAAAGAGTTGTTATTCGGGGGGAGGCTTCAAGGCGTATGCTAATTTGCATTGGCGCGGTTTAAAAAATGCAGAACTTCCCCTCCTCCGTGAGAACGCGAGTACTGGCGGGTAAGGCACACCGAGTTCGGGGCCGCAATCTGCGGCGGGTTCTGTGCATTCAGGGTCAGAACACTGAGCCCACCCGCTTCGCTGTGCTTCAGGGTTTTATCCCCACCCCTCAAAGTCAATCATCAGAAACGGGCCGCTGGCCTATGGCTCCTGTGTTGTTACACCGAAGTTATCAGGACGTTTACTAGACATTTCTGAGTTAATGACCGTGTGGAATGCATTCTTAGGATGAGCGCAGTACTGGCCAGACAGGCAGAGAGACCTAACAGGGAGCATTGTGTGAAAACGACAATGGCTGGTATTCAGGCAACGGTGGTTTGCTGGGACTACGATGCAGGGGAATGGTCGAAGGGAGGAATGGAGGGAAAGAGAAATTTAGTTTTGCTTTATATAGACTGGTCCCAATTATGACTAAATTGCAAACTTCGTGTAGCAGACGGTGGACGCGGCTACGTTTTTCAGCAGGAAAAAGTACTCGGGCAGGTTGGTGCTTTCTAAAGGAGCCGTGGTGCGGGCATGGAGGATGGATTGAAGTGAGGGGGAAGTGGAGACAAATTCTGTGGGTTGGAAGTGGGCTGGAAAACTCTGATAGTGGGGTACAGGCAGAACTTTGGGGGTCTTCGCCAAGGCAGCCTCTGGCAGCCTGGATTTGGAGTGGGGAAATCAAAGGCAACTATGAGGCTAGTTTTATGATTGGTGTCCAGTTTCTAAGATTAAAAAAAAAAGATTTTATTTATTTTTTTAGAGAGAGGGGGAGGGAGAGTGAAAGAGGGAGAGAAACACCAATGTGTGGTTGCCTCTAGTGCATCTCCTACTGGGAACCCGCCTGCAACCCAGACATGTATGTGCCCTGACTGGGAATCGAACCAGCGACTCTTTGGTTTCCAGGCTGGTGCTCAGTTCACTGAGCCACACCGGCCGGGGCTTCCGAGGTGATTTTGGTTTTGACATGAGCACCATGTATTTCCCACTAGACTCTTGGTTCTTCAAATCGTGTAAGAAATGTCGTTTTCACTTTTCAAAAAAGAATACCCCCATTGTTGCCAAAGATGATCAACCCATAGCATGAGGGATACGTGTGTCTCTTCTTTGTAGATCCCAGTATAATTAGATTTTTAAGTGTCTGTTGCAGTCAAAGTATCTACACAGAAGGGCTTTTTTGGACAAATGTTTTGAGGATTGTAGAACAATATTTAGTATCTGTGACTATAATAAATGCATATATTTATATAACCAAAGAACAAGTTAGGCCCATTAACTGTTAACAAATATTAATCACTTCCTACCGTTAAAATCAGGATGGAAGATATATAAATGCATCCTTACTTTGCTTCTCGTTACTGTTTTTTGGTTTTGTTTTGTTTTGTTTTTTAGCGCAGGACTTGCTAAGGCCATCAGACCTATTGATCGGAGGTCGGTCCATCAGATTTGTTCCGGGCAGGTGGTACTGAGTCTGAGCTCCGCTGTGAAGGAGTTGGTAGAAAATAGCGTGGACGCCGGCGCCACTAATATCGGTGAGTTTGGAGACTTAACCACAAGAAATAGTGTATGCTGTTTTATTCAAGTAACGTTTGTTACTGTCATAAGACACTCGAATTTGGTGTAGCAAGAAGTTACTTTTAACTTAAATATAGTTATTAAAGTTAGTTATTAAATGGAATTAATACCCAATAAATTCAATAAAAAATAAAACTAACACATTTAGTTAATAAAAGAAATTACCAGGTGCCTAGTACTTAGCTAGTTAGTTATAATAATAGTAGTTGACTTTCATTGTGTTCTTACTGTGTGCTTGGTAGACATTGTGCTAAGAACTGTGGGTGGGACACCTTATTTAATCTACAGAAAAACTTTACGACACAGGAGTTATTACTATTATTATCTTTATTTTACAAATCAGGAAGTTAAAGCATAGGGAATTTACTTTTTTGAGGTTATAAAGCTAGTAAAATATGACCCCAGGAAGTCTTATTTTATGTTAAAATTGTCCTTTTTGAAGAAAGAAAAAGGAACAAAAATAGCTTTTTATTAGGGCTAGTAAGTAGTCAAGAAAGTCTTAAAAAATAAAATACGGAAAATGGCAATAGTATATTTAAACAAGTACAATTATTACTCAAATTTGCATTATGTAAGTTATAAATACAGTCAGTATAAAGGCTTTTACTTGTGTCACTTATTTGAGAAATATATGTTTTAACCTTTTTAGATCTAAGGCTTAGAGACTATGGGGTGGACCTCATTGAAGTTTCAGACAATGGATGCGGGGTAGAAGAAGAAAACTTTGAAGGCTTAAGTAAGTTGAATTTTTCTAACCCTATTTATTGTTAAATATTTGGGTAAAATATTTTAAAATTTTGAGTAAACACAAAAACAGCTTTTAAAACCCACTTACTTTGGAAGGTACTGTGTATGTTCATTGCTATACCACTTGAGATATCCTAGGCCTCTCTTTACACCTGTCTTTCAGCTCTGAAACATCACACTTCTAAGATTCAAGAGTTTGCTGACCTAACTCAGGTTGAAACTTTTGGCTTTCGGGGGGAAGCTCTGAGCTCACTTTGTGCACTGAGGTGATGCAATATTTTTATTCACTAACTTGACTCCTTGTAAAAAAAAAATCTCTCTGAAAACTAAAAAGTATGATTAGAATCGTTATTTTTTAAAAGACTTTATTTATTTATCTTGTAGAGGGGAAGGGAAGGAGAGAGGGGGAGAAATATCAATGTATGGTTGGCTCTTGTGAGTCCCTTGCTGGGAACTGGCCTGCAACCCAGGCATGTGCCCTGACTGGGAATCGAACCGTGATTGTTTGGTTCATAGGCCTGCGCTTAATCCACTGAGCTACACCAGCCAGGGTAGAATTGTCATTGTTTACACCTTTCCATCCCAATGTTTCAGCTTTTCACCCCTGCATTCTCTGTTATCTTGCTGCCAACCTAAGTGGAAATCCTTCTGAAGTGTAAGCAATGAATGAATGAAATGGAGCAAATAGTACTGTGAAAATGTCGTTACCCTGTAACAGTTTTAAAGCAATGACTTCTCAGTTTTAAAATGACATAGATAGTAAATTAGAGGTGCTGTTTGAATTTTATTTAGGAAAAAATGTAACAAGCGTTTATGTAATTACATGACATTCTACATTTTTATAAAAACTTATACATTTGAATTATAATATGTCGGATCCTTTTAAAAATTTTTCTCAGGGCACTAGTAACAAAACAGAAATTTTCATTTGTGAATATATAAGTTTCGGTATCTGTTATTGTTTTACAGTTCAACAAAAAAAAATCAAAGTTTTTTTTTATTTATTTTTAGAGAGAGGGGACAGGAAGGAGAAGGAGTGGGAGAGAAACATCAATGTGTGGCTGCCTCTCCTGTGTCCCATACTGGGAACCTGGCCCACAACCCAGGCATGTGCCCTGACTGGGAATCGAACCGGTGACCCTTTGCTTCACAGGCCCGTGCTCAATCCACTGAGCTACACCAGCTAGGGCTCAAAGTTTTTATGAAAACAAAGCATTTGCAGAACTCCCCGTCTCACTGTCCATTAGGCCAAACCTGGCGACTATTCCCCCATTTAAACTTTTGATTATCTCAGCGGATCGTCATCTCTGAGAGTCTGGAGAGCACAGCAGTGAGAAGGCGAGTGTGTGGCGTCCCGCACCCGGGAGTCCCTGACTGACCGTGCTGGGCCTGGTGTTCTCTTCCAGTGACGTCACCATTTCTACCTGCCACTCGTCTGCGAAGGTTGGGACTCGGCTGGTGTTTGATCACAATGGGAAAATTATCCAGAAGACCCCATACCCACGGCCCCGAGGGACGACGGTCAGTGTCCAGCAGCTGTTTTACACGCTGCCTGTGCGCCACAAGGAGTTTCAAAGGAATATCAAAAAGGTGCGTTCAGTTCAGGACCCCAGCGTCCAGAAGCGTGGAGACCGTGCTGAGGACGCGGCAGAGGGGCTGTTAGAGCACTTTACTCCCCGCTCGTTCTCTGGTTGAGTCTTGTGCCTCTGCTTTTTAAACAGGAGTTTGCCAAAATGGTCCATGTCCTCCACGCGTACTGTATCGTTTCCAGGGGCATCCGTGTGAGTTGCACCAATCAGGTGGGACAAGGAAAACGACAGCCTGTGGTGGGCACCAGCGGAAGCTCCAGCATAAGGGACAATATTGGATCTGTGTTCGGGCAGAAACAGGTAATGGCAGCCAGGGGTCTAAGGATATCTTACTGCTCTAGTGATTAGGGCTGGTTTCTCTTGTCCTTTCCTATAGAATGGAGAATAAAATCCAAGAACTATTTTTTTTTTAAGATTTTATTTATTTATATTTTAGAGGGGAAGGGAAGGAGAGAGGGAGAGAAATAATCAATGTATGGTTGCCTGGCGTGTGTCCCCTGTTGGGAACTGGCTTGCAACCCAGGCATGTGCCCTGACTGGGAATTGAACCG
>PVKM010015931.1:0-27383 GCA_004027735.1 Carollia perspicillata | reverse complement strand
ATTTCCTAAATCCTCTCAAACAAGCAACAGATACCCTCAGGAAGCTCCAAGCCCCAGTAGCTCTTGCAATGTGGCCCCAGGCCAATCTAAATTCACAGCTTGACTTTACCTGGGAATCTCCAAACCCAGCACAAGTAGCATCCACCTCAGATTACTTTATAGCTCATGCAGGTTGGCCCCAAGCAAAACACAGGTGAGGACTTACCTTGGTGGCACTATCACAGAAACTGCAGAGCCTATACAACCAGTGGACAGCTACAGACCACATCAATGCACCACCATGCTGCCCCTGCACAGCTGATCCTCCATAGAGGATGGAGGTTGGCAGTCAGTGGTCACAGCCAGTCCTCAAAGGTGACTGGCCTGGGTAAATCCCTCCCATTAACCTGCCAATAGCAATCAAGGCTCAACTACAAGAGGGTGTCCTCAGCCCACACAAACAGAACACCTCAAGTGCCCAGCTTGGGTGACAGATGAGACTATGCCATTGGATCCTACAAGACACCTACTACATTAGGCCACATTACCAAGACAGGGAGTAATAGCAGTTCTACCTAGTGCACAGAAACAAACACAGGGAGGCTGTCAAAATGAGGACACAAAGAAACATGGCCCAACAAAAGAACAAATCAAAACTCCATAAAAAGACCTAAATGAAATAGAGATAAGCAATTTATCAGATGCAGAGTTCATGACACTGGTTATAAGGAACTTAGTGTGGACCTCAATAGCATAAAAAAAATTCACTCAGAAACGAAGGATACACTAACTGAAATAAAGAGCAATTTAAAGGGACACAACAGTAGAGTGGATGCTGCCAAAAATCAAATCAATAATGTGGAACATAAGGAAGCAAAAAAACAACCAATCAGAACAAGAAGAAGAAAAAAGAATCCAAAAAAGAAAGAATAGAGTAAGCAGTCTTCATGACAACTTCAAGCAGTCCAACGCTCACATCATAAGGGTGACATAAGGAGAAAGAGGAAGAAATTGGAAATCTATTTGAAAAAACAGTGAAAGAAAACTTCCTAAATTTAGTGAAGGAAATAAGACATGCAAGTCCAGGAAGCACAGAGCCCCACACAAGATAGATGTAAAGGGGCCCACTCCAAGACACATCATACTTAAAATACCAAAGGTTAAAGATAAAGAGAAAATCTTAAAAGCAGCAAGACAAAAGAAGTTAGTTACCTACAGGGAGTTCCCATACAACTGTCAGCTGATTTCTCAAAAGAAACTTTGTAAGCTAGAAGGGACTGGAAAGAAATATTCAAAGTCATGAAAAGCAGGGACCTATATCCAAGATTGCTCTACCCAGCAAAGCTATCATTTAGAATGAGAGGGCAGATAAAGCACTTCCCAGACAAGGCAAAGCTAAGAGGAGTTTATCACCACCAAGCCATTATTATAGGAAATGTAAAGAAACTTACTAAAGAAAAAAATCAAAACCATGAACATTAAAAAGGCAACAAATTCACAACTACTAACAACTGAGTCTAAAACAAACAAACAAACCAATTAAGCAAACAACCAGAACAAGAACAGAATCATAAATATGGAGATCATTTGGAGGGTTATCAGCTGGGTAGGGGAAGGGGAAGAATAGATAAATGGTGCAGGAATTAAGAAGCATAACTGGAAAAAAAAGGAAGCATAACTGGTAGGAATAAATAGAGGGAAGTTAAAAATAGTATAAGAAATGGAGAAGCCAAAGAACTTACATGCACAACCTATGGACATGAACTAAGGAGGGTAACTGCTAGAGAGAAGGGGGATACCAGGTAGATGGGAGCAAAGGTGGAAAAATCAGGACAGCTATAATAGTATAAACAATAAAATACTTTTTTAAAAAAGAACAAGCCCTGCCTGGTGCAGCTCAGTAGACTGAGCACCAGCCTGTGAACCAAAGGGTTGAAGGCACATGCTTGGGTTGTGGGCCAGGTCCCCAGTAGGGGACAGGGCGCACAGAGGCAACCACACATTGATGTTTCTCTCCCTCTCTTCTAACCTCCTTCCCCGCTCTCTAAAAATAAAGAAAGAACAAAAGAACGAGAGAAAAAACAAACAGACACAGAATCATGGATATGTAGGGTGTTTTGATAGTTCCCAGATGGGAGGGGGTGTGGGGAATGGGTGACAATATGAGGGGATTAAGAAGTACAAATTGATAGTTACAGAACAGCCATGGGGATGTAAAGTACAGTATAGAGAATGGAGTAGCCAAGGAACTTCTATACATGACCCATGAACATTAACAATGGTGTTGGATTGCCTGAGCTAATGGGGCAGGTGCTGGGTGGAGGGGGGCAAAGGGGGAAAAACTGAGATAAATAATAGCATAATCAAAAATATATAATAAATAAATAAATAAATATGTAGGCAAAAGGAGGAAACATGATTCAGTCACCCAAAAGCTCTCGAAGTTACATTTTTCTTTTTAAAATCCTCACCTGAAAAGATATTTACTGATCTGAGAAAGGAAGGGAAAGACAGAGAAACATCAGTTGTCTTCCATATGTGCCCCAACTGGGTATGGAACCTACAAACCTGGGCATCTGCCCTAACCAGGAATTAAACCGGCAGTGTTTCAGTGTATGGGATGATGCTCCAACCAACTTATTCACCCAGACAGGGCATAAATGTTACATCTTTTAATGTATGTTTTCATTGCATAGTTATGTGTATTTTGTCTACTATAAAAAAGGAGAGCTCAATTTGAAAATACTCTTTAAGCCCTGGCTGGTGTGGCTCAATGGATTGAGTGACAGCCTGCAAACCAAAAGGTCACCAATTCGATTCCTAGTCAGGGTACATGCCTGTGTTGAGGGCCAGATCCCCAGTTAGGGAGGGGCCTGTGAAATGCAATAGATGTTTCTCTCCCTTTCTTTCTCCCTCCCTGCCCCTCTCTCTAAAAATAAGTAAATAAAATCTTTAAAAAATACTTTTTAAAATTTAAATCTGCTTATCTATAACTTGACTTTCTATCTTCTTCCAGTCCCCATATCAAAATTATATTCCAACTCTCCATTCTATACAGAATACACAGTGGTCACAAACAAAGGTGGAATTTTTCCAGCAACAGGACCCAAAATTCTTTTGTAAAGGTTTTTTTTTTTTTTTTATTTGTTTAAAGCCTTGAAGTCAGAAATCAAGTTTGTAAATCTGGAACTCCAGAAAGGTTAACAAGGTTTGAACACTCCAAGCAGCAAAGAAATTTGGCTTGAAACAGCCCCACAGGTGGCAAGTATTTTCAGTGAAGAGTTAGCAGAGCAATACTTTCAACCATGTTGTATTTCCAGAAAAAGAATCACAGGGGTCTTGGGAGAAGCACATGGCAGCAGTATTCAGCCCCAGATCCCTCCCTGATTAAAAGCTGTAAGTCACAAAGTCATGGTAACTACTTCTAGCCATACAACCCATGGTGACAACTACCAGTCCTCCAAATTGACTGGCTTATTTCCTCCAAGTGAGGCCATTCAAATATTTATAAAATCATTGTAAATTAAATTAAATTAGATTAAATTAAATTAAGTTAAATTAAAACAAAACATCATAGTACGGATGGTTAAAATTTGCTGTTTCCTTGAAATCTCTGTTTTGGTATTCCAAGGGAATAGCAGTCTAATACCTCCCCCATTTGCTAAGGCTATAACAAGAAAACCTTATCCTATAGAATTTATAACCTAATTATTATTTCTGGTACTTTAGCAAATTTGGAGCTCTCTTACATGGTGTAGTCTTTATTTAGCATTACAGTGAAATCCTAGCTTCTTTCAAAGGGCCTCAAAATCAAGTCATTAAACAAACAAATCCTATTGTTAAAATGACTTTAAATTTTTGTGCCTATAAATAAATAACTATATTCCACAGTATTATTATAGGTAACAAGATTTCACGTAACACTTTATCAAACCTTGTTTTTACTGATAGATTCTGATGCTCCAAGTAATGATTGAATGCAGGCAGATAAGGCTTCCTGTGATAATCCTTGGAACACTGCCCTCTGGTGAAATAAAAGAGAAACATCACCCTGTAGCACTTCACAAACAGGAAAAAAAAAGGTCATAGGTTGAGTACAGGCACTGACTTCTTGCCCTCATCCACTGAATTAATTTATGTTACTGGCAATATTCCTCCTGGAATTTCCTATTCCATTACAATCCATCTAGACTAATACACAGTTTCATAATTTGCATCTCTCAAGCCACTCAAGGACCCTTTAATAATACTTCCTTAGCACCTATCTCATGCCAAACTCTGTGCTAGATGCTAGAAATACAGTGGTGGATAGACAAGGCTGATATATTCTGCCCTCATAAAGCTCTCATTCCAATAAGATCTCATGCTGGAGGCTGTTTTTTAAATATATAAAACCAACTTTAAAACAAACCCTCAGTAAATCCACTTTTAAAAATGTTTCTCAAGTGATTAGTCAGTAGTATATAGGATTCATCCATGTGGCTCTTAATCCCAGTATTATTCAAAACATCAAAAAACTGGAAATAAAATGTTCAGTGATGAAGGGGATGACAAATAATATACTAATAACCTAAGTTACAGAACACTGCATGAAATCAAAAAATGCTACAGGAGGTGATGAAAACCTATAAAATATAATTAGGTGAAAAAATCAGGTTATAAAATGGTATGTCAAGTATGATTCTTAAATTAATTGTCATTTCTATGTCTTCCCAGAGGTGTCACATGTTGGTCTGGGCAGGCACTCCTGTCAGCCCTCTTGCTTTCCCCTCCCTGTGTCCATCCCACCTAAGATAGAATTGTTAAGAATGAGCATGAGCAAAATATTTATTATTAAGCTACAGTCCTGGCCCTGGTCTCATACTTGATGCTATTTTCTTTTTGTTCCCTCTCTCTTCTTTTCCATGAGGTTACTGTAGTAAGACAAGACTAGGGTTGCCTCTTGTTAGGTCACTGACTCTACTTTAGGAAGCCTGAACATGGCAGCTTAGACTAAGATCCTCTCTTTCTCCTGGTCAGCCTTAATGGGGTTTTCACGGGATTTTGTCTTTCTTCTTCTTTGATGGCTAAGAGAGAAGGATAAGACATGAATGTAAGTTAAGTGAAAAATAATAAACAGGCCTAGGGCATAAAATAAATACAGGCACAGTGACATCCTTAAGCCTATTTACTATTTGGCTAAAATCCACGTTAACAACCTAAGAGGCTTCACTAGGGTTTCTGATGACAATGGGTTCTATGTGGAATATGCCTCCTGCACATTTCTCATGGAATCCTGGCTCCACTGTAGGAAGTTTCTGAATCCCAGCGTAATACCATCATTCAATACACCTGCTGGGGAACCTGGGGAAAAGTACTGCCAATGTCCAAAACTCCCTCTGGAAGAGACCTCATCAGCTGGGCAAAAAGACTGACTCTAACTCTGTAGAGGTGATGTGGACCCACCTCAAAAGCACTTTGTGGTTGAATTTCAAAATCTCCAAGCACAAAATCTAGTAAGTATACAGTTTAAAACAGATACTGAGTAGCGTGTAGTATACTGAGCCAATGAAACAACTGTGCAACCTTGTTCAGGCACTAGGACTCTGAGTCAGAGCATCTCCATAGTGAGAGGGGATATACATACCCCTTTGACCCAAGAAACAATGGCATCTAGACAATTAATTACATGACTTGTATTTAATCATTTCTCTCTTTACATGCTAACTGGGTTATAATAATCAAATTAATTTTTAAAAGGTGAATTAAAGCCACTGAATTTTATAAACTATTTTGGATCAGCAGCAAACCACTAACTGTAAATGAATATAGACAAATCTGATCTTTCTGGGATTGATAATTATAAATTGGAATGCTCAAAGTAACTATTACCTGAAATAAATGCACAGTATAAGTTGGGGCTAAAAAAAAAAAAAAGCAGGGGCAGGGGAGAAGGGGTACTGCTGATTTCAGCAAATAAGTAGAATCAGTCCATGGTTAGAAATACATGTAAATATGACTTGTTAAGGAAGCTGATTTAAACTGAGTGCAAAACTAAATTAAAGTAATTGCATTTAATACTAACTTTAGATACTAAATGTATATTATACCTATGTGACATTGGATATATCACTTAAACTTTCTGCATCTCTTTTTCTTCATCTATAAACTAAGACAAATGAATTAATCTACAGTTTTAAATTTATTTGTGGTCATAGATCCCCATGAAATCAATACAAGCTATAGCCCTTCTCCTCAGAAAGATACAAATACAATCATGCATACACGATTCTGCCAAAAATATTAAGGTGTTCACAGACTATCCAGAGCCCACTAGTAGATTCTAAGGGTCTACGAATGCTCAGGTTAAGAATACATAAATCAGATTGATCTTAAAATTATACCTATATCCAAAAATCCATACGATTCGTATCTAATACCAAATAAAATATTGTATCAATATCATAAAATTTCAATTTAAAAACATTTCAAATTAAATGGCAAGCAATTTACAGTAAAGATATAAAAATTTACATACGTACATCTATGCATCTGTACAATTTGGAAAGACACACAAGAGTTCGTCGAACAGTAGGGTACCACATTCCATGAAGATCTGCTGGAGAAATTGTGGTCTGCGGTCTAGGACTTAAAGATTCCAGTGAACCTAAAAACCCAAATGGAAAAGAAAACACACTTCACACACACGTAGATTTCTCTTACTTGCATAGCAACTATAAACTGTTCTTGCTAACTACCATGTGCTGGAGGCATCCACTTTCTCTAGCCCCACCTTTAATCACGAATGCCGTAAAAAACTTAGTGACAGATGAGATATAACACGGTATGTATATATGTGTGCATTCATGTGTGTTCTCACATACTCAACTTAATTGCTTTTCCCAAATCAATAATCTTTATGCAATAAATGAATAGTACACACGTTACAGAATACCATGCTGCTATTAAAAAGGAGGCAGATCTATACGTTGTCACGTGGAAGCAAGTGGAGCCAATGGGGGAGGGGAGTGATAAGTAAACAAAGCATCGTTAAACAGGAAGATTAATCGAAGCTGGTTCGTCTGACACTCTGCCTTTCATGCTCTAAGCCACAGGTGGCAAACACCAGGCTCGCCGGTCAAATCCAGCCCTCCACCTTGTTTTATGCAGCCTGGCATCCTGTTTCTACCTGGCAGCAGCGCCGAGCTCTCCCTTAACTGTTAAGGAGTAGTTACATTTATAGTCTTAAAATTACATTTGGCCCTTTGAAGGCAACTGTGAGGCTGATGTGCCCCCAGTGAAAATGAGTTTGACACCCCTGCTCAAAGATATATCATTCATAGACCTTCCCAACTCCAAAGACTTCACTTTCATCCCTCAACCCCTACACCACAGATTTCCTTACAACTTCCTTTCAGAACGACTTTCTTATTATTTTCTACAGACTTTCTTATTACTATCTTACCTCCTAATTATTAAATCTTAGAATCCTACTCTCTGACAACACTATCTTCATGGTTTCCCATTTCTCACCTGTTTACTCAAAATATACTACCAACTTCTCTTCCTTGGCTTCAATCACATCCTAGCCCTTTGCGTACTTCTGGTCTCTCTGGCTATTCTCAGTGAACCCACTACACTTCTCTACCTCGTGTGCTAAGGCATTTTCCCCAGACTTCTGCTATCACGACTCTACTCTCTGTCCTGGGGTGGTCTTACAATAATAAGCCCAAAGCATCAACTACGCCTCCACCTTTATCTCTAAACCAGTTCCGCTTTATAGCTCTAGAGTCACAATGTCCAACAGAAATATAATGTGAGCTATAGATGTAACATTAAAATGCCACATGGAAAAAAAGTAAAAAGAAACTAAATTAATTTTAATATATTTTATTTAATCCAATATATCCAAAACATCACTGTAACATGTAATCAATGTAGAAATTACTAAGATATTTTCCATTCTTTAGTTCATATTAAGTCTTTGAAATCTGGTGTGTATTTTAAACACTCATGGCACATTCAGACTAGCTACAATTCACATACTCAATGGCAGGTGGCTACCATACTGGACAACACAGCTTTAGATTCATATAACATGGAAGCTCTCTGTAGTTCCACATGGACCTTACTCAATCTTTCTCAGCCCCCCAGCCTGGTGTGTCATTCAAGTCTGTTGATTCAAACTTAACCATATCCTTCATCTATACACTTCTCTCAATCCCCCAGTCACACCTTGGTTCAAACCACCTCTCTTTCAAAAGAAACAATCTCCTAATCAGTCTCTATAGTTCTGCCAACATTACCCTATTCTAAAGCCAGGTATCAGTTAAACAATAGGTTTTGGGGAGGAAAGGGAAAACATGCAAGGCCCTGGCAAGGGCTGGTGAGGGAGAAATGCATTCTAGTCTCTCCAACAACTCTTCAAAAGATTTACTAGGATTAAGATATATACTAGGACTAAGATATACATTAGCACTAAGATACATACTAGCACCAAGATGTACTCTGGGTTGTGGCATGGATTCTATTTCAGAAGACAAAACTTCAACCTCCTATGGGTCTCTCTTCCTAGCAAGTATAATAAAATGGCTTTGTCAGATGTGGAATACCCAGGCTCCTTGGAAATCTGTATTTGGGGTACCAAATGTTTATACACTTTGATTCAATACTTGATGATGCCCTAAACCTGGGGATTTGGGTGTAGCTAGGTCTCTTTAGAAGTCCATGGAGTTTCAGTGCCCCTACTCCTAGTCAGTCCTGTGGGGAGCTGAGCATTAGTATTACCTTTAGAGCTGGGGGATGTGGGGGGAGAAAGGATGCCATACTTCCCATCTAGCTTTTTGTCTAGGTAACTCATAAGTACCCAGGGTTATTCTTGCACAAGTTTATTCTTTGCATAACATGCACACCAGTCCAAGTTATCCCATACCTTTCTGTTATTTTTTAACCCCAGTCCCAGGCACTAGATACATTCATAAAATGCAAATCCAATGGTGTAGTTATCCTGGTACACTAAATTATATTAACTAGAAGTTCAAAGTACAAGAGATGCCTAACACCCTATCACAATGCAGCCTGGTTTACCTGTTCCTACTGCAATACAAACAACCTATGCCCAAGCACACCAAACAACTTGATTTCCCCAAAGCAGCCAGTCTTCCAATCCTGCATGCCACCCGCCATGCTATTCTATCTTAACTTTACTTCACTGGGCTTTCTCAAACTCACCTTTATAACCTCTACAGTTTTCAGACAACACACCTCTCACTGAATTTACCTTCTTTTACTCAAATTTCATCTCCCTTCATAATTTTGATGCCCTTCTTGCATGGTCCAAGAGTGCCTTGTGCATACCTTTAACATGTTACCATTGAATTACGCCTGTGGTTTGTCAATCTCCCCTGACTAAAGTGTGGGCTACACAAAAGCACAAGCTGTTTTTCATGCTTGGGATATAACAAGTCCTCAATATAAGTTTTTTTTAAAGAATAAATAAAAGTTGGAAGTTAAAACATTATAACATACCAGATTTTGTCAGATTATTAGACTTTGTTTCTTCTAACCGAACATCTGAAAAAGAAGCTTCTGAAGGTACCTTCTTCTGTTCATCTTTTAAACTCTGTGCAATTTGCTGTATAGAGAAATCAGAAGGAACACTAAACTGTAGTTTTCAGCTGTTTGGCAATATGAACATGTTATTCCCTTAAAGTTAAAAAATAATAATTAATCGATGGACTAACTAAGAGAACTATGACAAAAACAGCAAATGGAGATGAAAAAGTTAAATTATTACAGAGTATCTATATTCTACTAAGCCACCCAAAATAAAATAAATTTAAATAGAAGTCAGGAGAGACAAAGTTTAGGGGAACATTCTAAAAACAGTAAGGGCATAAACTAAATAGGCTGACATATTTCAAGCCTGTTAGCTTTAAGACAAACATACCTATCCCCACACATTTATCAGTACAGGCACTGAAACAGGTTAAGGTAAAATGCTGGTGAGGATTTGGAGCAACAGGAAGGAGCTAGTACACACACACATATCTCTTTGCTATGTCAGCTGAAAAGTCCCAGAGGCACCAACAGTCCATAGTAACAAGTACACTTAGCACCCAGATCTTGGTTTCTAATACTATTCTCCAACAAAAGGAGTCAGGATTCCTTGAAGAAATAGCCAATTCTAGAGCTGAGGCAGGAAAAGTAAAGATGAACCTGGAGCATCTTATAGTACCGGGAAGTGAGAAAGTACTCAAAAGAAAAAAACAGAAAGCAAAAGAAACACTACATTGAAGGGATATGTCAAAGCAACATAAGAACCAAGTGAAAGAGCTCCCAATGACCAAAGGTGGAACTATTTGAGCAACAAAATAAAGGAACAGTGAACTATAATCCCAAATATAAATTTCCATGAATTCACACTGATATCAAGAGACTGAGTGAATAAATAAATAAATACAAATCTTCCTTGAAGAAAAATTCCAAATACTTTGTACAGATCCTCTGCCCTCCAGGAAGTACAGCATAACTCCTCACTCCTTAAGTAGGGCCTGAACACAGAGGTCCTTCTAAAGAGGAGTATAGCAGAGGAGGAAAAAGAGCAACTTCCCAATAGAGCCAGACAACACTGCCTCAGTTAGGTGATCAAGGTCAACGTAAACAATGCTAAGTCATGCTGACAGTATTTACCCTTATATGATGTGTTGAAAATGGTAATTTACCCCTACAGTTATCCTCTTAAAAAACCCATGACAGCAGTCTAATCATGAGGAAAACATCAGACAAACTCCAACAGAGAGGCAGCTACAAAACACTCCAGAAGCTCTCCTCTAAACCGTTAAAAATATCA
The DNA here is from genome assembly GCA_004027735.1 of Carollia perspicillata. Taxonomy (NCBI): domain Eukaryota; kingdom Metazoa; phylum Chordata; class Mammalia; order Chiroptera; family Phyllostomidae; genus Carollia; species Carollia perspicillata. Next base: position 16,573 of record PVKM010015931.1, on the reverse strand, counting down.
AAAACAAGGAAAGTCTAAAAAACTGTCACAACCAAGAGGATCCTAAGAAGATATAAAAAATAAATGTAAAAGTTTTATAAATGGGATACTGGAACAGAGAAAGTCATTAGATAAAAACTAAAGAAATCTGAGTAAACTATAGAGTTTAGTTAATACCACTGTATTACTACTAGCTCATTAACTGTGTCAAATGCACCATATTAATATAAAATGTTAATTAACACATCAGAATGGGTATGGGTATACTTGAACTCTTCTCGAATATAGTATCTTCTCAATTTTTCTGTAAATCTAAAACTGTTCAAAAAATAAAATGTATTTTTAAAAAAGAAGAGAGAATCAAGATGTGCACCATCCAGGAGAAGCAGTCTAAACAGAAACAGAATAACAGGATGATAACTTAACAACTGTGACTATTACCACTTGGTAACAAAAAGTATGTTGATAAATATGGGCTACACTGAGGAAGAAATAGACTTTAATGTATTTCTTACTGACAAACAGATTTAAGTATAGCAGCACTTCTGGTATAAACCAATAACAATTAAGCAAGGATGGTTTATAAGCGCGGCAAAACTTAGGTTACATTTTTTTTTTTAAGTTTTTTATGTATTTATTTTATTTTTTAGAGAGAGGGAAAGGGAAGGAGAAAGAGAGGGAGAGAAACATCAATGTGTGGTTGCTTCTCACGTTCCCCCCAACTGGGGACCTGGCCTGCAACCCAGGCATGTGTCCTGACTGGGAATTGAACTGGCGACCCTTTGGTTTGCAGCCCACGCTCAATCCACTGAGCTACACCAGCTAGGGCAGGTTAAATTTTTTAAAATGTTAAAAACACATGATGACATAGCAAAGTTATTATTCAAACAAACTGAATCAAGTAATTTGTTTTTTTAAAGATGTTATTTATTTAGAACGAGAGAAAGGGAAGGAGAAAGAAAGGGAGAGAAACACTTCCCTCCCTTCTGTGAGAGAAACACTGACTGGCTGCCTCTTGCACACCCCCAACTGGGGACCTGGCCTGCAACCCAGGCATATGCCCTGACCTGGAATCAAACTGGCAACCTTTCCCTTGCAGGACGACACTCAACACATGGAGCCATGCCAGTCAGGGCTGGATCAAGTAATGTGTTTTAATTGCTTAAGAAATAGTTACCTTCTTATAGGTTAAGTGAATCTGCAAAAACAACACATTTCATATTAAATTTTAATACAGGAAAGCAGACCATCAAAAGTCACCTTTATTAACAAGCCAAATGTCTTATTTTTAAAAAACAGTAACTCAAAATCATAGAAACAGAGAAAAGATAGGTGGTTGCTGGGTGGGGAGGTGTAGATGAGGAAAATGAGGAAAGGTAGTCAAAGGTAGTCAAGGTAGTCATTTCCCCTGCCCAGTGGTGGGGGCAGAAGGGCAGTGACATGGGTTGCCCCACCCCGGTGAATACATAAGGCTCTGACCCTTACTATGTAACAGTTGCTCCAAGGCAAAAAAAAAAAAAAAAAAAAAAAAAAAAAAAAAAAAAAAAAAAAAAAAAAAAAATTGGCCCAAATGAAAGAATAGATCAAAGTTCCAGAAAAAAATACAACTAAGCAATGAAGAGAGAACCAACTTATCAGATGCACAGTTCAAAACACTGAATCAGGATGCTCACAGAAATGGTTGAGTATGGTTGTAAAAGAGAAAAGAGTGAAGGCTATGAGAAGTGAAATAAAAGAAAATATACAGGCAATAAACAGTGAAGGGAAGGAACCCGGGACTCAAATCAATGGTTTTGACCAGAAAGAAGAAATAAACATTCCAACAGAATAGAATAAGGAAACAAGAATTCGAAAACACAAGGAGAGGCTTAGGAACTGCAGGGACAACTCACAATGTTGCAACATCTGAACCATAGGGGAGCCAGAAGGAGAAGAGGAAGAGCAAGAAATTGAAAACATAATGAAGGAGAACTTCCCTAATCTGGCAAAGGAAACTTACTTCCAGGAAGTCCAGGAAGCCCAGAGTCCCAAAGTAGTTGGACCCAAGAAAGCACACACTAAGGCATATCATAATTACATTACCCAAGATTAAAGATAAGGAGAGAATCTTGAAAGCAAAAAGAGAAAAGGAGACAGTTACTTACAAAGGAGTTCCCATAAGATTATCAGCTGATTTCTCAAAAGAAAAGTTAAAGGCATGAAGGGGCTGGAAAGAAGTATTCCAAGTCATGAAAGGCAAGGACCTACACCCAAGATTACTCTACCCAGCAAAGCTATCATTTAGAATGGAAGGGCAGATAAAGTGTTTCCCAGATAAGATCAAGTTCAAGGAGTTCATCATCACCAAGCCTTTATTATATGAAATGTTAAAGGGATTTATCTAAGAAAAAGAAGATGATCAAAAATATGAACAGTAAAATGAAACAAACTCACAACTACCAACAACCAAACCTAAAAACACAAACACAAAAAAACAAGCAAACAAGTAGAACAGGAAGAGATTCACAGAAATGGGAATTATATAGAGGGTGGTCAGCGGGGAAGGGGGAGGGGGGAGAATGAGGGAAAAGGTACAGGAAATATAAAACATAAATGCTAGATACAAAATAGACAGGGGGAGGTTAAGAATAATAGTATGAGAAATGGAAAGGCCAAAGAACTTATATGTGTGACCCACGGACATGAACAAAGGTGGGGAAATGATGGTGGGAGGGAGGGTACAGGGCAGAGGGGAATAAAGGGGAGAAATAAATGAGATAACTATAATAGCACAGTCTATAAAATATATATTTTTAAAAAGGTCTACGTCCCAGGGTGGGGGATGGGTTGCAGGGGAAAAGAGGAGGAAAAAGTCTGGTTTTGGTTTAAGAAGACATAAAATTCAAATGCAACATAGTAACCTTGCCTGGTTTCCACCTTTTTAATTTTGGGGTCCAGTTAGAAGGACAATGAGGGAAATCTGAATATGGACTGTATATAAATAATACTTTTGAATAAATGTTAATTTTCTTAGATGTAAAATCTTCATTCTGATTATGTGGAGAATGTTTTCATTCTTAGGAGAATAACGGAAGTACTCAGGAGTGAAGTATCATAATGTCTTTCAATTATTTTCAAATAGTTGAGCAAAAAACACAAAAAGAATTTAAGTAAATGTGTTAAGACATTATTAACTGATGAATCTGAATAAATTTGAGATTCAATGGAATATTAATGATATTAGGAAACTATAAGTAATGTTTTCAGGTGTGATCATTGTGTTATGGTTGTGTTAAAAATAAAAAAATAAAAGTGCCCCTACCATACAGTTACCTACTAAAATATTTATTAATGAAATGTTTAGAATTTGCTCTAAAATAACTAATGGAGGGAAGTAAGAGCATTCTAAGTAAAACAAGATTGGCCATGTTGAATCTGGGGTAATGATATGTAGTAATTTATTATGACATTCTATTTTTGCTTATATTTGAAAATTGCATTTAAAAGTTCTAGGATCAAATTGTATTTTAGCACTAATCTCCTAGGCATTATTTAAACTCGGTCCAGCACTCAGAGAGTGGAAGATCAGTGAGGTAAACCCAAGTCTTCAAACTATAAATTAAACATCAGTACTATATAGTTTTAAGATGTGGTTACCATATTATCATCAATTATAGTGGCTCCTATGTTATCAAACTTCGTCAATGTCACTTATGAAGAAAAAAGAGAAATCACAGGAAGCACTAATTTAATTTAAAAATTCAGAATGCCTATTTCCTGAAAAAGGGAAGAGAACTGAATAGGATGTTTATAAAATATAACCTGAAGGAGAGACAACCTAACAAACTTTTTCTATTCAATTTTTTTATATTTTATGTCCTATGATTTTTGTGGCAAGTTTATCTTGATTGTACATTTTGAATGGGAATTAAAAGAAAAATCCTATTTTATCTAGTACAAAACATCCAAGAATTATTAGGGGTGGGTGGGGGCAAGATCAGTGAGCAGAACCCACCTCCATCATTACTAATTTGTCAGGATAGGCCAGATCTCCAGGAGCTGGTTTGTAGCCAGTGATGTCTGTCTGAATGTAGATGTGGGTTCGGTAGACAAGCCGCTCTTGTACATCTTCCAACATCTGCTTTACTCCAGCTGCAAATGCCCCTAGTTGTTCAGCTGATTTAAAAAAGTGCAATTATCCATTCCTTTAAGATTTAGAAAAATACTCTTTAAAAAAGCAAAAACATTATTAAATTGTTTAGTAATAGTATGAACCACTTTTGCTTCATAAACTGTGGTTGTACATATTCTATTTCAGTATGAATCAATGACCTTAGAATAATTCAGTGTCTCTCAATTTCCTTAAATTTAAAATTAGAAAATAAATTTTCCCTTATACCTTCTTCTGGGACTCTGTGAAATTATTTCTGTTATTAGTATGTATGAATAATAATATCTGACTTTTAAAATGCTTTGTACTTTTTAAGTTATACAGCTTCAGACCAATCCTGAGATACAGTAAGGCAATTTATTAATTGTATTGTCATCCCCATTTTAAAAATAAATTGAGTCCCATATATTAAATGATTTGTTAATGTTTTCACAAACAAAAATGATTTAAAAAATAAGGTATGGCCCTGGCTGGTGTGGCTCAGTGGACTGAGCACTGGCCTGTGAGCCAAAGGGTCGCTGGTTCAATTTCCAATCAGGGCACATGCCTGGGTTGCTGACCAGGTCCCCAGTAGGGGCAACCACATATTGATGTTTCTCTCCCTCTCTTTCTCCTTCCTTTCCCTTCTATCTAAAAATAAAGAAAGAAAAAAAAAATAAGATGATTTTATATAAAATTTCCTCATTTCTAAGATGCCATCAGTATTCAGACACAACCAGTAATTCAGTGACAGTAACCCAAGGGCTAGGGAGTTAGAGACACTATAAAATCACATAAATAGACACATTAATTTCAAAAATCATCTTTAATTCAGAAACATTAAATTGTGAGAAAATGCCCTTCTTAATTTAAAATGCCCAAAAGAAACTGCAAAACTGTTATTTTCTGGAGCATTGGAGATCTTGTTTCCTGGCATATGTCATGAGTTGGCTCAAATAAACTCACATAAAAATTCAAAAAATTGAGAAACTGTATGTCTTTGAATGAACTAAATGTAGTAGAATAAGAAACATTTGGAAGATGTCTCCACTATCTCTTAAGGAAAGTCAAATAATCTCTGTCAGTAAAATGATTACTTGAAGGGTATTTTTTAAAGGTACCTAAGTATCATTAGGAAAATCATTTTTATGACAGTCAAATCAAATAGTGAGGAATATATCACATGGAAAAAGCAAAACCGTTATAGAAAACTGCTTTTACTTTTAATTTCAAAAAGATGAATCATTACTACATATATATGTTTAAATAATTCCTGTTTTTTTAATCAAGAGCATACAATATAGTCAATTACTTTATGTATTCTGGTAACAGTGTACTAGAAATGTCTAACACAACACTGATGGTCTGTTCTCTCAATATTTCAGAAGCCAGAAAGAAAAGTAACTATATTTTATTACTAATTTTGCCCAGCTTTTAAAATGCTTTCCCCATTTAATTTGTATATTTAGTCATATTTAGAATAAGGTACATCTTGATTCAAAAAAGGACAAGGCATCAACCCAGGCTTCAAAAATATTATATTTATGTATGTGGTAGGCAGGGGGAGAAAGAGCTAATCTTTTTCAACTTCACTGAGCCACAAATATACTTTAAAAGGCCTTTGAAATTATCACTTCTACTTATCATTTACCATTGTTCTGTACATGATCTTCAAGCACCTCATTTTTCAGAATCCCACAAAGTTCCGAAAGAGTTTCTAAGTGAATAACATGAATGATCAATGGCCTGAAGACATCATACAATGACACACACAGTTTCTCCAAAAGTTCACTAAAACAAAGAAACAGAACACAGTTCAGTAGTAAGCTTTTCAGTTTAAAAGGCATCTTTGATTTCTTCCAGGTAATAAACGTAGTAAAAATCTACTGGAAAAATAGTATAGGGAACATTATACAGGATCCAGCAGAAATAATGTCTGCTTCAGTGTAGTTGATAGGGTAATAATATGGGTGTAATAATTTAATTTTAATTTGAACACTTCACTTAAAATGTCATATGGTATATTTGAGTATAATATTGTTATGTTACAGAATTACATGCTTATGATTTTGTAATAAAAGATTTGTAATAAAAAGGGGGCATTATTTGTGCAAGATCCTGCATAATAAGGAGTGAAAGGCTAAAATTCTGTAAAGTGTTGTTTTAAAAGCCAAGAATCAATAAACAATCAGCAATCAACTCAAATTAGCTGCCCCCAACCAAATGTTAATTCATTACAACTTTTACTTACTTCAGTAATAACTTTGTATCTGTCCTTTCAAAAATAATAAAAAGTATTTCAATAGACTTATTTATCCTTTTATGTTCTACATCGCTGTGAATCAAACTGTTACATTTTTCCCCAGGAAAGATATGTTCAAAATTCTTGAAAACTTACAGATTTAGATAAACAAAATTCAAAGTACTGTGGACATACAAGTATTCTGGCATAAACGTTTGAAAAGTTACATTGTCTGTATTCTTCATATTGTCAATAGTATTCGTCTATATGCAGTATTTCATCCAAAGTGATCAACCCAATCAAAATCATAAAATACATTTGTCTGTTCCCCATTATGAGGGTCATAGTCTTGGAATTGCCAATATGAAGAAGCCAAAGGTTACTAACAGTGGATCTGAAAGACACTTTGAGAAAAAAATTTTTAAAATGATATTACACAGTATCTGTATTCTTAAATGTCTTTCACTAGTTAGAATCAAAGAACTTTTTAACTACAAGGATTTATATGGTTGGTGGAAATAAAGGGATCTAGATCCCAAAACTTATTAGTTCCCTACACAGGATTTTTATTATCATACCATACTGTCTCTATAATTGCATTATAAACACTATGAAAGCATGTTGGCCTTTAAATTACACATTTATCTTAAAATAAATAAGTACTGTCCCACTCAGCAATATTCTGTTCACACGCCTACAAAAATTAAAATACTCTGCCAACTAATTCAAGAATACTCCAGTAATATAATAAGCTATTATGATCATTAGCAAATTGAATCTTAAAAACAAGAGTTAAACTCCGTGTACTACCTACTCTAATTTTGATGTTGGTTTTGTGAAAAATTCATTGTAAAGTTGGTGCTCATCCTGGCATACATGGACCATAAAGGCACAGCCACTGCGAATCTGCAAGAAACAAATACAGACCACCTACGGTTAAAGACACGCAACAATTCTACATTTAGGAAATAAAGCAAACATTTTACTTGCAAAGAAATTATGTATGTATTTTCATAAAACAACTTACTGAAGCATAAAACAATTTACTGAAGCACAGAATGAAAAATGTGAATATGGATGATTTTTATTTTTTATGCTTTATTTTCTAAACTTTTGACAATGAAAATGAATTACTTTTCTAGTTGAATATGGAGTACTTAAAGAATTTTTACATATTTTTATACAGTATAAATTAAACAAGAGAAGCACACTAAACAAGAGAGCACTTCTGCAGCAAAACCTAAGATAAATCCACAAACTTTGAAACTTCACCATTCAGGGAACAATACTTATTTGTGATTCTTCATACCTCAAAAAATAGATCACAATGAGAATATTTTGTCCAACTGAATGCTAATTACGAAGTTAAGTTTGTCATAACTGAAAAAAATTATTTAAGCTAGTTGATATGGAAACCAAAACTTATTGGTTATACCCTAGTAAGTTTTGGGATCGAGGGTATATCAATATTTTGATATACCCTAGAAGCCAGTACAGCTTCTAGGGTATATCAAAATATTTCAGAGGAAGTTTAATATTAAACCAAAACAAGCAGAAACTTACCAAGGCACAGTGATCTCTGTTATTCTGGCTGGTTAACTCTGTTACAGTACTAGTAATACTAGGACCCAAAAGGAGCTGCCGCTGATCAAGATAACACTGATGAATATCATTTAGCAGTTGTTGGTATCTGATGAAAAGCAAGTGAGATGGGAGTATAACCTTTTGATTTCAGATATGTAAATTAAATCTGATCTTAAATCCCAGAAGAGGATGCCAAACCTATAAAGATTTATGATCACCTCTCATTTACCCACATTAAATACTAGAAATATTTATATAACCTTTACTCTTTAAAAAAAGATTTATCTTCCAAAAGTAGACATCTTACATCTACCCAAATGCAAGGAAAATCCTGCTATGGCAAAGAGAGGCACCTTGCTGAAATATACAGCATGGCACTTATAATTAATGATATTCATTGCATACTGGAAAGTTGCTAAAAGAATAAATCTTATAAGTTCTCATCACAAGAAAAAAATAGTTCTGTAACAATGCATGGTAACAGATTTAAACAGACTTACAGTGATGATTATATTGAATCATTATGTTGTATAGCTGAAACTAATTAAGTTATACTTCATTATATCTCAATAAACATAAGTAAATAAATAAATAAATAGAGATGCCTTGCACAGTCACTACATCGGGTCCATCGGGTCCACAACCTTGCTTCCCAAAGTAAGTTATGTACTACACGAAAGGTGAGCATAGTATGCGAGGTAATAGCTCAGAAAATATCTGATATATAACAGACTGGGGAAAACAGTAGTACTACAGGGGGAAGGTAATTTGGAAACTGAAGAACTTCTAGGTACTCACTCAGGTATTTTTTCAGATCGCTGTTCTATTTGTTCAATAAGAGTCTGTAGGATAAAGAAAAACACATTAAAAGTTCATCTGTTTTAGTTATACTTTTAAGTACTTTCTGATTATAACACATGCTATTAGAAAATCTGTAAATACAAAAAAGGTTGAAACATAAAAATCACCTGAAATACCACAAAATAATCACCATCAAAATGAATATTCTTTCAGTTTTTTTGTATACATACACTATAGTTACTATATTTTTCTTTATAAACAAAACTGGAATTATACTACACATTCAGCTTTATAATCTACTTTTGAAAAATTAACATTATTTATAAACATTTTCCTACTATTAAATAATTCTCAATATCAAATGAAAATGTAAACGGAAAGCATTATCAATACCTGGGTGCCTAGTAAACAACACTCAATGAATCGTCATTATAAATAACTGTTTATGGCCACACAATATCCCCTTGGGTAGATGTACCATAAATCAACCATTCTTCTACTGTTAAGACATCTTAGCTATTTCTTATGAATAAGAGCCCTGTGGTTAAGAGCTTTGGGCCTGGAACAAAACTGAAGGGTTTGAGAGCCAGCTCCCAGTAGCTGTCATGAGCCCAGGAGAACTGGTTCACTTCTCTGAGATTGCACTTTCCAACATGTAAAGCTGGTCTCATAGTCACCTACCTCCCAGTTGGGAATCCCCAACACTGGGTCATAAGAGACATATATTTTTATACACTTCTGATTCATACTCCTAAAGTGTTTTTAAGAAATTGTTTTACATCCTTATCAGCAGTATTTCCTGTCTCACTATAACTCAAAAGCATTACTGTCCCTTAATCTGCCAGTTTCTAACAGACAAAAAAGATGCTACCTAACCTTAAATTGAATGTATTCTCCACTGAAGCTAAACATGAGCTCATACTTATTAACCATTTGTATTTTCTTTAATCAATTCCCCTCAAGTCCACTATAAATCTGAGTAGTCTAAACTCAAATATCACCTTCATCTAGAAACATTCCCTCAGCACTTTAGGAAGAGCTACATGTTTCCTGCTCTGTGATCTTAAGGCACATCTAAGATAATGTCATGTAACATGGAAGGACAATGCCTACCTTTCTTTCACTCGTATTCATTTTCCTGGTATAAGGAAAGAGCCTAATGCACAGTAGTACTTCAAAAAGCTGGCTAAATAAATTTCATAGCAATATCCTATTTATGTCAACAACTTACTCTGACTTTGGGGGCAGCAGCTCGAAATTTCACATAAAATAGTGTGAAGGCATTGTCTGCATTAGGTACAGATAAAGGATCCTAAAGAAACATGGGGGAGGACACGGAAGGAAGAAAATTAGCAAACAATTAAGTATTTAAAAAATGTGACACACATCATTTCAAATAGCTACTGCTTGGCCTATACACCAACTAAAAGCATAGGGACAAAAACCTCAAAGATTAATATTATCATTGCTACAAATAAGATGTAATTATGAAGTATCATCACTTCTCTCTTTATAATTAAAATTTAACCTACGTTACATGAATTTTGGTGGTAAACAGACCTGAATTCAGCTTCATACTCAAATCATTTACTGAGAGGACATTTACCAAATAACTTAAGCTCTCTGAGATTCAGAACACCCATTTAAATGGTGATGACATATAAAGTCATTATGCAGCTCAATAGTAAAGCACTGTACACAGTTGGTAGTAGTACTTATTAGGTATTAGTTTCCTAAACTTATCAAAAATTTTACAAAATAGAAAAGTTATATAGTCTAGCTGTTAATGTCAGCTAAGAGCAATGTGGATGGTAAAAATGCAATGCAAGAATCAGTGGCTTTGAACTGAAAACTAAAAAGATATTCTATGTTCTTTAGAAAACATGCTTAAAAAATAAAATATATAATCTTTAAGGTTTTATCTTCTTAGCAAAGAAATGTACTCAATGACTATCTGAGCTAGCTCCACTCTGCTAATTTCCTACCTAGCATCTACTAGTCTGCAAATGAGTAATTTGTTTGGTTTCTTCTTTACTAAGATTTCTCCTGAAATAAGCTCCATGAGGGCAGAGACCTTGCTAGCCCTTTTTCACTACTGTATAATTCCTAGCACAATGCCAAGAATTTAGGAGGCACTCATTAAAAATACATTTACTGCCCTGGCTGGTGTGGCTCAGTGGATTGAGCACAGGACTACAAAGCCATGTGTCAACAGTTCAATTCCCAGTCAGAGCATATGCCTGGATTGCAGGTCAGGCCCCCAGTAGGGGGCACTTGAGAGGCAACCACACACTGATGTTTCCCTCCCCCTCTCCCCAAATAATAATAAAATCTTTTTTAAAAAATACATTTGCTAAACATAGAAAATTTAATTATCCATCAAATGTAAAGAAAAAAATTTCAAATTATCCATCATATGAAGGTCTGTCCAGAAAGTATCTAGCCATGTATTACGAAAAAAAGAGACATTTATTGAAGAAGATACAAGATACAAGTAACACTGTACAAAGGATAATGACACCTCAGTCCCCTTCAAAATCAGCATCTTGGAACCTCCAATAGTTCTTCCAATTGCCATCAGCTGGTCCATCCTATTTTCCTGAATCTCACTGATGGTCTGAAATCTGTCCCCTTTCAAAGGTAACTTTAGTTTTGGGAAAAGCCAGAAGTTGCTGGGTACCAAATGTGGCCTGTAGTGGGGCTGAGTCACTTTAGTGATTTGATGTTTCGCGAAAAACCTCTGAAAGAGACGTGATGCATGAGCAGGCACATTGAGATGAAGCTGCCGATCACGCTGCCCACAGCTGCCATTTTCATCATATTGCATCTCTCAGCCAATGAAGAACATTCAGATACTACCTGTTCATTATTTGGCCTAGAGGGGCATACTCATAATGGACAACACCTTCCCAATGAAAAATCAGTTAACATGGTCTTGATCTTGCTGCAACTTTGCCACACCTTCTTCAGGTGTGGAAAACCAGGTGACTTCCATTGTAATGACTGGGTCTTCGTTTCAGGAGCATAGCTATCGACCCACAATGCATCTCTGGTTATGAACTTCCTGAGGAAATTTGGTTCATTAGTAGTGGTCTGAATCAAGTCATTAGCAACTGCAACACAATGTTCTCTCTACTCTGGTAGCAGAAGCCACAGAGCATGCTTTACCACAGCACACTTCATGCCGAGATCCTCTATCAAAATCTCAGACACAGGAGTTTTTGGTAGTTTCTGATCCCCAGATCAGCTTCTAGTTCCCGCACTGTCAGTCACTGATCTTTGTTTACTGCAGCCTGGACGCGTTCAACATTCTCAGGTGTTCTGCTTCTTGCAGGCCTTCCAGAACATGAATCACTTTCAACAGATTCTCAACCATCTTTGAAGCACTTGTGCCACACTTTCATTTGTGCTGCACTCACTGCATCATCCCAAAAGCCTTCTGAATCATCCAAATAGCTGCTGCGGAGGAATGGCCAAGCTTTACACAAAATATGATGCAAATTCGTTGCTCTACTTGCTCAGTCATTTGAATGCCATGGCCATGGGCACATGCTCACTCAATGGCACCTACCACACCCACTGACTAGTACAGTGAGGTAATCATTATTCACACATGTGCATTCCAGTCCACTGTCTCTGCCTGCCAGGTTACATTAATATTGCACAAACTGCTCTCACTTTATTAACAGTGGCTGGACTTTTTCCAGACAGACCTTGTATGTAATTCCACCATTCAGGCAGAACCATTTTTATTATTTTCATGTATTTCCTTCTAATTTTTTTCATGAAAAAGGTAAGAAAATGTTTTAAGAGACAAATACTTTGAATTTTATTGTATTATTTATCATTAGTATTGAATATTTCCCACAATGTTATGCATTCTTTGAAGTTAAGATTCAAATGGGCAGATATAACCATTTTTCCTACTATAAATAAAACTGCAATGCATATTCTTATTTTAATAAAAAGGAAAAAAATTTTTGGAGTTTCTAAGGACTACTATCAGAATAAGATTATAGTAGATAAATGAATAAAAAAACCTCTCCAGATAACTCACCCTTTTTAATAACTGATTCGTGAGGTTCTGTAGTGTGTTCACAGTATATATCTTCATGAGGTGCAAAGCTTTAGAAAGACATTGCTTAAACTTCAGTAAATATACAGAATAATCTTTAAAATTCGGCTATAAAGGAAAGGGAAAGATTTACAAAGAGGAAACAAACATTGACGAAGCAAATTTTCATTGAAAATCAACATGTCCTTTATGTAAAGTTATATACAAAATAGACTGAAAGTTCCATGAAGAAAAATACTGTGACTGTCTTGGTCACAGCCAAATCACCTGTGCCTGGCATAAAGCAGGGGCTCAATAAATATCTGCAGTTTGCTCTGGCCAGTGTGGCTCAGTTGGTTGGAGCATCATCATGTAATCCAAAAGACTGCAGGTTTAATTATCAGTCAGGGCACATGCCTGAGTGTGGGTTCAGTCCCAGTCAGGGTGCATTCGAGAGGAAAACCAATTGATGTTTCTATCCCTCCTTATTACCCTCCCTTCTCCTCTCTCTAAAAATCAATAAGCATGTCCTCAAATGGGAGATATATGTACATATACAGTGCAGTTTTTAGCAAACTATGTATTCAGTACTCCACAGACTTCAAGGCTACTACATCAGGCTCATCCAGGAAAAGAATACAAGTAGGGGAAACAAATACAGCTATAAGTCCTTGGGGAATAATATCTAGGACAACAGGAATTCAACAGCCTAAAAACTGCTCATCCTTTCAGAAGGGATAAAGTTGTGTCAGTCAGGACCTCATTCGACTCCCTCAGGGGCTGCCTCAGCAGTTGAAAGTAACCTTTACATCACTGATTATCAACAATAACTAAGAATTTACCACAGTTTTTCAAGTATACTAGAAAATATATTTTTCCCTTCAGAAGGAATAATTACTTTACAACCTAAGAAGCAAATTAATAGAGATGTTAAGATTTCTTAAAAACATACAGAAATACCATAACTTACATGAGATGAGATGTATGTTATACAATCATCTAACTTGGCCAGCATAGGTATAAATCCTTCACTATTCACAGACAACGTAGGAGAATTCAATTTCTTTAAGGGAAAAAATATTAATTCACAAAAAAATATGTAAGTAAAACTTGATAATTATGTATTAGAATTAGCATATTTCCCTTTAGGACATAACAGTTATACTAATGCCTTCATATTTTGAGTGACCAAAATATCCTCAAATGTAGTCCATGTGTAACAATAAAGGACAACTACAAAAGAATACTGAGTTAATTCAGTTTACTGCTAATTAGTTTTAATGGGGCTCTTGATGACATGATAAATATTTTATATTACTCCATTGTACTCCATAGACTTATCATTTACTTTACAACATCCATAAATTTTCTACTTTCGAACCCTGGCTATTTCCCCAAGGTTAAAGAATTAACTAGTGTGTCATACCATGTTTAGCAGTCATATTATGAAAGTAAAATATAATGAAGTATATAACTAATAATATTAATAATGTAAGTATAAATATAGGTATTATATATAAGTGTGATATTTAACATTTAATATAATATGTAACATTATATACTAAAACTTAAAGCAATATAATATACAATATCTAATGTAATATAAATATACATAAAACCTAAGTAAAAACAGCCAATTATTTCTTATCTTGATATACAAATAGCTTCACAATGAACTATTTTCCATTGTATTCCTCTGTTAACTAGCTATGAGCTTTACTCCTACCTCTCTAGTAAATTATAATTGTGATTTAGTATCTTCATAACATGATGTATATACAGCTATGAATAATTTATGAACCAGAAATATCATTTACACAGCAGTCTTTATTGATATTACTTTGGAATACAAGTATGCATTATAGGACTATACTTTTCCTCAAACTAAATATGAGATTAATTTTAAAGTTTTTTTATTATTATAGTTTAACCACAGGAAGATTTAAAATTTAGTATTTCTTACTTGGCTTAAAAATAAGACACTATAAGAGGTAACTAACAAAGAGACTTTTAATAATAACACAATTTAAACATAACTATTACTTAAATCATATTTGAAAAAATCTGAACTGGTAATGTTATGTCCATCAGCCACAATCAGGAATAGTCAGCAAGCAAATATTAAGTTAAAATATCACTCACAAAGTGACTAAGTTCACAAAAAGATGCTTACTGTGTTAATAGTTTCCAATTCATTAAAATAGGACAGCTTTTGTTGAATGTTTTCAGCCAGATCAACAAGTTCCGACTTGCATTTTTTAAAAGAGAAAAATCAGTTATTATAAGAACACAGAAACACTCCAGTCTCAAAATTACAATGAATTGTTATATATTAGACATAAGATTTCAGAATAAGGTTCAAAGATTTTTGCAATCATGGACTAAAACAAGTAATGATTATTAGAGTAAATTATATATAATCTTATAAAAAACTAAATGATTGCCTTTTTCAAACAGAATACACATACCAAAAACTCTGAAATAAACATAGTAACTTAAATATCCTATACTTATTTAAGCGCAACCTATGTCAGTTCACCTTTTCTTAAACCCCACCATTACTACATCACTATGCTTATTTCAAAAGTATCAATAATAAAGAATGAGCAAAACAAACTATTATATCCTCTTCACTCTGAAACTGTCTGATACCTGGCAGTTCAAAACACAGGAAAGCTTGCCCGTGCCCCTGTTCACATAAGCTTCTTCAGAATGAAAGCAGGCTGTCAGCACAATGTTTTGCATGCTCAGCACAGGGCCTCACACGGAGCAGTGTTTAATATGTAGTTAGAGAAATTAAGGAAACTAGAATTATATTCATCTATTTTAAAATAAAACAATAAATATAATCACCAACCCTCTCTCCTACTCCAAATTACCTGTTCTTTTAGGAGTTGTTCACAGGCTTCGTGTAGGGTTCCTGTCTTATTGGACACAAAAAGATACTGTTTCTGCAATGATTCCAGATGCTGAAGAGCACTGTTTACATCATTCAAAATAGCATCACACTGCTCCTGAAACCCAGACAAGTAATCCCTCATCTGTCTAGAAAACAGAACCAAAAGGGGATTGGCAATAACATTTTCCCCCAATCAGCATAGAAAATAAACAAAGTCTTATTTTTTTTCCCCAAATGCTTGAATTTCTGGAGGAAAGTCAGACATATCCACTATAATTCACCGTATCCAGAAATATACCAAAAGCTATGTTACAAACTCTTCCAATAATTAAGGAAAATTACTGAAACTAAAAGGAACAACAAAAGGAATAAGCCTTGAAGTCATAAACCGGCTTCTCACATGGAAGACAACAAATCACCAGTTCAGCTTTCAAAGAGTGGGAAACCAGAGCCATCCCAGGTACCAAGTAGGTCAATCCTTCAGGTCACTTTCACCGTGGAGAGACAGTGTGATATCATGGGAAGAATTTTGAACTCGGAATTAGAAAACCTAAGTCCAAATCCCAGTTCTGCCCAAGTCTCCATGACATTAGGCAAGTTACTTAATATTTCTAGGCCTCAGTTTGCTCATTTGTAAAATGGGAATATTACCTTTCCTCACAGAGCTACTATAAAGATTAAACAAAATCGTACATCAAACAACCTAACAAAACACAGCAATTATAGTCACTTAATAAATGTTCAATGAATGCAAATGCTCAAGCCATAGTCCCCAAATCAGCCAGAAACTGTAAACCATCATTTCTCCCATGGTATCAATATATACAAACAGAACAACATAGTTACACCCTGTAATCTAGGTGGCCATCCCTAAAGTCTCTTGGG
>PVKM010015930.1:0-27390 GCA_004027735.1 Carollia perspicillata | reverse complement strand
TAAAATAATTATTTATAATATTACCAACAATATAACTAAAGTTTACTGAGCACTTAATATGAGCCAAACATTCTGTTTAGTGTTTGCTTGAATGTTCTCATTCAACCTTTTCAAAAATTTTATGATCTTCATTCAAGTTTCCTTTGCAAAATAAGGATAAAATCAATCTTTATTTTATAAATAGAAAATAAACGTAAAAATAACTTACAAATGGTTGGTAAACCCTTTATGAATGATAGGTATTTCCATTAACGAAGTTTTCTCCTCCATGTCAGGGGAGGTCCTGCGAATTGGGCTTTTTTCATACTGCATGTAGATGAAAAACACAGATAGGGCAAAAGTAGTTTACAGTTGTTCATATGGAAAATAATGCAATAATTAATAAATAATGATGCAAGAATAAACTCCGTGTTTCACATACTCATAATGATAAGCCTACTTTTACTCAACCCTTTATGTGCTTGACACGAAGGTTATGTGCTGATAAATATTTAACAATGGGCTCTCTGAGGGGAGAAGCCTTTTGCAGCATTTGGCAAATTCCATGACATAAATGCTCCCACCGTGCCGATGACGTGTTACCAATTAGAAGTCATTGAACTCATAATTGGATATAGATGATGACAATCATCTCTCTTCAGCCCAAAGGATGGCCCAGTGCTACACTATCTTCCAATGGATGTATTTCCTTACGGTCTTGGCTTCTCTCCTTTCTCTACAATGCAGCCCAAGTAATCTTTCTAAATACAAAATGCACTATTGCTTGAATCCCTTCATAGTTTACCACTGCTGTCATCCCCAAATTAAAGATCCAATGCCTTAATATGTCTTGTCTTACAAGACTCTATGAGTTCACCTCTACATCTTCTCTGTCTTTAACTCTTATTTCCAAACATAGTACGCTGCTTCCACCACTCTTCTTGAAGAACTAGAAGTACAGGGACTATGTCTGTTGTGCTCACCATTGTTTTTTTATTCTGAGCACAGTGCCTCCTGCTTGTGGGATGAGTCTATGAATTTAGGATGCGACATTCTAAGTATAAAGTCTTTGGCCTGCTTCTGCCATATTACTGTGCATTTGCCCAGTGTACGTACACATTTCCAACGTAAGGGGGCTTAACTTGGCAGAATGCATCATGGAAGTTGCTTTATGTATGGTGCATTATTATTCAATTGCATTGCCCCTGGTGGGAAGCTGGCAGGCTGCTCCTCTGTGACAGATGTGCTTGCTTTGGTTGAGTCACCACCACAAAGCATATTATCGGTTTTACTAATGTTTGCTCTTTTACACTCTAACAGGTAGTGTGAGTCATCCAGTTGGTATACGTCAGGAGACAGATGTGCACATAAGTTTGTACTGTGAGATGGTGTGCACACACTATTGCATGCGTGGTGCAAAAGCCTGGAAAACATGACTACCGCGTGCATGGGTGGTACATGCACACATGAACAATGGTAACATGAGCTTCTACATCCAGGGGCACACGTGCACTTTTGTTCTTGATCATTTGATTAAAAAAAACTCAAAGAGACAAAGAATTAGGATACATGTTCTAATTTGTTGCTAAATAGCAGTTTGCCAATCTCTGCTAGACTCAGCCCATCGGAGTCATGGGGGGACAGTTTCCATAAACAGATTCTTGGGTTCAGAACTTCAGTATATTTTTTAGGAGAGTTATGGTGGAGCCTGAGAATCTGCAGTTTTTAAAAGCTCCAAAGGCTCCACAGGCATTTTTGATGGGCAGCTGGGCTTTAGAACCCGTGTTTTATACCATATATACCTAATACGGGCAGTGCAGTTGTTTGGGGAAAAAACCTGAAGAAGCATTGTGAAAAATTCCATGATTGATTAGTGATGCCTTTAATGAGCTTCCCTGAGAGGATAGCAGTACATATCCCTTGTAGTTGGTGACTCCAATATTGTCCAATCATATGAGTTAAATTCCCTTTACAGAGATTGAAACTGTGGCTTCTTAGCCACAGAACTAATATCTGTGGGATATTAGTTCTATAAAGGAAGAATACCACATCTTCCCATGGCTCTTCTTCAGTCAAACTAAAGGCCTCTTTTTGAGGATCCCATTCAGATCAAAATTTTACTTCTTAGGACCAAGCAAAACATGTCCATACCTTCTGCCCACAGTAGCTCTTTCGCTGCAGTATAGCTGTGATCATAACACCTCATTTCACATGTGCTCTACTTCAGCACAAATGGTAACATTCTTTTTATGAAAAGTCATTGACCCCTTCCCTATAGTGGTCATTTTCCTCTAGATGTGCTTCGGTTTGATAACGTCCAACAACTTTGTGCTTCCCAGAACCAGACATTATTCTCCAGCTCTGGTCTAAGTATCATTTCTAAAAAAGTAGGATCACCATCACCGTGAATTAATAGTAATCAATTAATTAACGATTTAATTATTGCAGCCTTTAGGACAGGTATATTGTATTGCTGACTCAAATTTTGCTCACTTTTTAAAAAATTTGTTTTATGTTTTCAGCATTATTTTGTCACACCTCTTTCTTCTGTGTCAGAGTATTGTTGTATGAAAACAGAAAGCCTTCATTTTCTCATCTCTTTCAATTTTATCTTGTTGTAGTAGGTTATTCTATATAACTCAAGAGTATTAGGTATATTGCTAAAGCTCTCAAAATATAAGGTGAAGCAGATAAGAGTTTGAATAATTTTACTTTTAAGTAGTTGTTTGTCCTGGTAAAACTCCTTCAAATCTTTTTGTTTTAATGTTTTAATTTTGTTAATCTGTAAAATGTGAACAAAAACTGCCCTCTAAGGTTACTGGGATATATTTCTAAAGTGCCATAGTCTGAAATATTATAAAGATCAAAAAGTTGGGGTTATTATTTTCCTGTTATCCAATTTGCTTGCTGAATTTTAAAGCTTCTTATTAAATGTAAAGTCAAGAAAATATCTCATTTATACTTTTAATAATGCAACACTGTAGCCAAAATGTATTAATTGTCCACGTTGTGTCAGACACTGTGCTAGACACAGGGGGACACTGATGCATGGGATAGGCAAGATTCCTCCAGTCACAGAGCTCACAGTCCAGTGGGGAAGGACAGGACGGAAAAAATATAATGAAGTGTGCTAAAGGCTAGGATAAAAGACACATAGGGTCTCATGAAACATGTGTATATCTCCACCTAAGATTTGTTAAAACAAAACACGTATTGGAGTAGGGTAGGCAATTTCTCCTATCTCTCTGCCCTCCACATTTTCCTAAGCCTCACATCTAGAGGCTGATATTTATGTTCATGTTTGGAAGACCAGCACAAAAATTCACGACGAGAAATATCTCCTTTCCTCTTCTTTGTATCTCTAATGCCAAGCACAGTGACTAGCATGTAACATGTCCTCAATAAATATGTGTTGAATGAATAAAAACATCCAGCTAATGTGTTTCATGTTCACGAAAGCATGAAAATGGACATTCACTGACCTAAAGGTTATTCTCAGAGGACGACCTTGACTGAGATAGAAAAGGGATTAATCGTAAGCCTTGTTCTCCTTGCCTGACCCATTAAGTTCTACTTCACTATTCTTGTCTCCTGTGAATAATAATTAAGGAGGGAACAGCTGAGATGTAACAGTTTAAGTTTTATAGTTTGGAGCTGTTTTCAGTCTAGGTGTTCAAAGTGAAATGAGAAAGTGTGTGTGTGTGTGTGTGTGTTCTTAATCAGACTATGAGCTGCTTCATTTGAGCAAGGGTGACAGATACCTCTGCAGGTCTCTTAGTCCATAGCACCTTTTCCGTAAATGAGGCCAGCACAGACAGGAAGCTCAGCATAAATGCCCTGCTACCAACTGAACTGCAGTGAGGTGCAGTGGAATGTAGTTTTGTTCATTACAATCTGATTCTCCATCTGTCTGGGTGGTCCTTTATGTCTTCCTATCACTGTACTTACTTTCCTGGCTCTGATGAAGAGGTGAGTAGATTAAACTCCTGGGCACAGACAAGTATACAACCTATCTTGTTTTTCCTCAGAGCTCATCTCCTAGGCCTTTCCAGAGACTGAAAGAAACAAAGGGACTCAGAGCAGGACTGAAGCCCTGTAAACATACTAAAAGCTCATCTGTGAATATGTACTTGTTCAAAAGTTGAGAGATAATTATAAAATGAGCATTAGCTTATATGGGGCATTAAGAATAGGTGTTTAGGATATAGCCACTGCCCTTACAATTTTGGAACACCTCAGGTGTGACTTGGTTCAGTTATACCTACCGTATGGACATCAGCAGGCAAAGGACCTGAACTTGGGACTGCAGTCAGCTAATGTGAAGACAGTCAGGCAGGAAATAAACCCAGCTTCAGGGAGCAGTAGGAAGCCACTATATCTGATTAACACAATATCTAAGGAGGCAAGTATACCAAAAATGTTAAGCTGTGACTCCAATATGTGTGTGTGAGTGTGTGTGTGTGTTCAACGTGACGAAGCAGTTCTCCGACACCAGTTGGGAATCCTGTAATTCAGTTCATTTCTGACTGTTTCTACCTGGATATAGCATCAGATCCCACAGATTGAGGGCTCAGTTCTGTAGGACTCCTCCCCCTAAGACTTCCAACCACAGTTGCAAGTCCAGGTTGTCACCTGTGCTTCTGACTGATGGGCTATTGTTCAGAGATTCTCATGACCCCCACCTTGCTTTTGATTAATTTGCTAGGTGGATCCCAGAACCCAGAGACAGATTTTACAGACTAGATTAATAATTTGTTATAAAAGGATGCAACTCAGGAA
Source organism: Carollia perspicillata (assembly GCA_004027735.1). Lineage (NCBI taxonomy): Eukaryota > Metazoa > Chordata > Mammalia > Chiroptera > Phyllostomidae > Carollia > Carollia perspicillata. Next base: position 22,632 of record PVKM010015930.1, on the reverse strand, counting down.
AAGCCAGATAACAGAGATGTGTAGGCAAGGATGGAGAAAGGGGTGTAAAGCTTCCTGACCTCTCCAGGTACACCCTTCTCACAGCACCTCCACATATTCGTCAATCCAGAAGCCAGAGGCACTCCCAGTCCCTTTCTTCTGGATTCTTGTAAAGGCTTCCTAAGGTAGGCCTGATTGTTTAAATCACTGGCCATTGACACTGAAGTCAACTTCCAGCCCTGCTCTCCTCACTGAATGTCAGCATGTGGGTGGGACTGACATTTCAGCTCTAATCTTGTAGTTGTTTCTCTTGGCAACATGCTCCCATCCTTAGTACTTTCTAAAACTCACCTCATTATCATAACTCAAGTGTAGTTCAAAGGAGTTTGTTATCAATATCAAGATACTTTGATTTTACCACTCAGGAAATTTTAGAGGCTTTAGTAGCTTTGTGCTGGGCATAAATACCAAATATATATTTATTATTATAAATTACAATAACATAGTCATCAAGCACATTTGTGATTCTAGGTGGACCAGGGAAGGTACCATGTGCTGACAGAGGACCAAAAACAAAGGTGTCACTGAGAAGGAAAATCTATGCAATCTAGAAGAGAGTTAAACAGTTGTGGTGAAAAATTAGCAGACTACAAAACCCAGAAAGACCTATAGTCTTGGGAACAGGAGGCAGGGAAATTGATATGCTCAGGGTGCTAATTCAACAAGATTATTTAAAAAATGAATGACATTTAGAAATATAATTTTCTGCATAAATATCAAAGATAATTCAGTGTCGTCATGAGCTTATTTTTAACTTAAAATTAAGTAGTACTTCTATAAACCTGAAAAATGCTTAGTTATTAATGATTATTAAAACTCCTGATATAAACCATTATTTTTAATATACTTTATACAAAGTTGACATTTAAAGCAAATTTAGGTATAATAAAGTTACATTGAAAATAATTATTTTTGATTGTTTCATCATTTTTGTCATTCTTGCTCTGGTGAAGGACTTTGCTTTTTTATTTAGAGCACCAACTTTCTTACAGGAAAAATCAAACTTGTCTTACTTATTTTCCAACTAGAAAGGTCCATGGACGATTCATGGAAAGTCCCAAAAAGTTATCCCAAGGAATAAAAGTGAAACTCAATGAGATCGAACTTTTGGTCCTTTATGCCCACTTGTAGTAGGATGGTTCAACTTTCATATGTTTAATATGTTACATTCCATATAAAATCTCAGAAAAAAATTAATACTTTTGGAAGTTTATGAAACCCTGAACTTCAATGACCCCCTTCCTACTCTGTTTAAGACTGACAGTTTTAAAAAGATAAAAATATTCACATTCAGATTTCAAAGCATGACTTGAGAGGTCACCTATTAAAAATCTTCACATAAAGTTAATGAGATAGAGTGGGAAGGAAGAGAGTCAAAGAATAGACTAGACCACAAATGATAGTTCTAGAATTTCGACAGAATAATTGCTAACATTCATGTAGAGTTTATTATGTGTCCAACACTATTCAAAGCACCTCAAATAAACTCATGTAATCATCGCAACAGATGTAGAGTAAATAGAATTACTATAGTAGATGTTATTATGTTCTGTTTTCTAACTAAGGGAAGGAAAACACAGAAGTCACATGGTTAATAAGATGCAGAGCTGGTGATTTCACTTCAGCAGGCTGCCTTCAGAAGCTGTGCCTTTAATCATTATGTTCTCCTGCCTGGCGTCTCTACTTCAGGAGCATGAAATTTGTCTGGTACCAGCAGCTGTATAAATCCTCACTCAGTTTTCTCTGTTGTGTGTACTGTTTACATATTCATCCATTCATTTGGCAATTATTTATTCAAGGCTTACTATGTGCTACACCACACCATTTAGATGTATTTCCCTACTCTTAAATATTTATATAAATAAATTTTATAAAAACCATTTAATTTCAATGGAAACATAGTCTCTCACAGTTTTAATTTCCTAAGCCACAGACAGAGCACTATGTAGTCAACGTCACTATGAACCCACATCTTCCGTGACTTTACTGACTGACAAACAAATGGGAATTGGCTTTGGTGAAACCTGAATCTGTATTGTAACTCCAGACTACTCTTCTAGAGTCTTCTCATGTCCACCACAGCCTCATCTACTGATGTGAGGGGCCTTGGAAGTCATGTAGACTGAATGTAAAAGACATGCAAGCCTTTCGATTTCTTGAGGAAAAACGAGTAATTTTTATTTGTAGCAATAAAAGTATATTTGGAGAATGGACAATTCAAAATGTGATTACTCAAACAACTCTCATTCTCATAGTTAAATTCACAAAAGCATAGTTTATATATCCTCAAAGAAATCAATTAACCCACTTTCTTCAATATGGGTGTCCTTCTGGTTTGCATATGGGGGCAATCTCACTTTATTATTATAGTAAACCAATAAAAGCATTCCAGGCATTTTCCTGGCATGGAGAAATAAAAAAAAAAGCAGCATTCTGTGTTAGCTAAAATCTTTCATTATATATAACCAAAATGCCATATATTTTTGCAATGGTGAAATGTATTTGTGCAATTTACACATGTGATGTGAATCATTTTAAAAGCCATAATCACAACATAGCAGATGCTAATAAATTTTCAATCTGTTAGGCTTTGTTTCCTGGAGAATGAATTTGATTTGTGATACAAATGTTACATGGGTGATTGTGTTTATCTATGGAGATTATGGGAGGTCTGTTATGCTAACCTCTGGGGTATTTATTTTACTATTCCATGTTTACAGAAAATCCACTTCCTAGGGTATCATGCTTCACTATGATGGGCTGAATTGCCTGTCTTAAACTCTTTTAGGAATCTCTTTCCAGCTTTGTGATATGTATTGGGACCTATTTATCAGGAAACTGAATCCTCTGGAGAACACTGAACAGTCAGAACCTTAGCCCTGAGCTATCTGCCTTCCTCTCCACTGTTTCATTCCAACAGTAGACTCTTGGCTAATCGCTACGTTGCTCCCTCTTTGAGCAACTTCTGCTTTGGTAGCTAATCAGGTAATTCCTGTTACTCACTTTTCACTCTGAATTCAGAATCTTAACCTTAGTTCACATGCCAGGAATGGCCCATAATTCAGCAAATTCCAGTACATTCTTCCTTAGGCATGCTGAATACAGCTTGGTTTTGAAAAAGGACCAGCAGCTAGAGTGCTGCAGAGCCAACGGCTAAAACTGGAAGTAGGTGAGGTGGGTACCTCTGGATGTTTGGTTCCTGGGAGAGAGAGCTCAAGGTAGACACTAAAAGAAAGCTGTGCATAAGTTCAGAATCCAGAATCTAGACGCTCACCACAGAATAGAGCGGGCCCCAGATGCCACGAGTGAAGGAAATATGGACCAAACTGAAAGAATGCAGTGTAGCAAAACACAGAAGACTGGAAAACTAAAACTGTCTGGTGTCAAGATACCCAGATTGTCTCTAAAAAAACTTTGCTGGAAGATTTACTGTGACACCCATAATCCTGTATCTCCTTTCTTCCGCATATCATAGTTTTCACTCTAGGAAAATCTTAAATACACTAATTGATTTCCAACAATGAGTTTCATCTAATGATAAGAAAACATCTTTGAAAATGGAAAGTAGGAAGTGTATTTTTTATGTAAGGTACACTTAATTGAGGAGTATTAGTGTATTTCCTATCTGTAGAGATTCTCAGAAAGTTTGAGAAAACATTCTTGAATTTTATGTATCCACATTCAGAATTTATGTACAAGCTTACATATTTTTAACATCTTTCAATTTTTATAGTTATGCCATTATGCTATAAACACATTCCAGATTACAAGGCTGATTTTTATAGCACAATTCTTCAAGTCTGTGTCACATTTCATTAATATTTTATAACTTCACAATTTTTCATTTAGGTATGATTTATATCATATTTGAATTTCCTTTATTGTAAACAATGACAAAATGAACATCTTTTCACAAATGCAAAGTTTAATAATTAACTCTTTTCTTTGTATACAGCACCCATAACTTTAGTACAAACAATCCATAGTGATGGTTTTATCGATATTTATTTTTTAAATAAGTATTTATTTTTCTCTGAGGCAAAAGAGATCCAGAAGTAGGCATCTTTGGCTAGTATGGTAGTGCTCCAAATGCATCGGAGGTTTGGCTCTCTGATCCCAAATCTCTTTCATGCGGTTCTGGTCTTCATGGAACAAAATAGCCCCTGGAGATCCAGCTGTCACTTCTATGTTTCAAGTAGTAAGTATAATGCAGAAACAAAGAAGGACTCATCTCCTCTTTAAGAAGACTTCACGGAGGTCTCACATCACAATTCCAGTTATATATCATTGGCCGAAATTAGTCACACCCACTCTTTACACCTAAATTTTGTGAAGGCACATATCCCAGCAAGGCTGACCTATTGCAATAGTTAACTCTGATGCCAGTCTCTTTCTGTTCTAATTTTTTTCATCTTATACTGCTGCATATCAATGGTTTTATAGTTTTGGATTCATTGTGTAAAACTGTTTCCCAGTGATATATAACAATTTGCACTAGTACCAGAATTGTGCAGGTATCAACTTCACTGTGAACTTTCTGACAGTAGCAATTTATATATGTATGTAATTTAATGTAACAGGTGAAATACAGAGCATCCCACATTTAAGTTTTACAACATAAGAGCTTTACAGCATTATGTGGAGTTGGATTCTTAGAGATAATTTAGCCCGATTCTCTTATTTTAAAGTTCAAGAAACGATCCTAGAGAAAACCAGTGATTTATTCAAGGTTATAGAGGGCATTATTATTGGAGCAGAGAATTGAATCCAGGTTACCTAATTCCTTGTTCAGTGGTCCATTACATCACCACCAGTCTCTAGGGTTTCACATTGGTTAAATAACTGTGCATACCAATCCAAGAGCAGTGCTTACTAGCACTTTTTAAAATTATTGTTGTAAAATATATATCTGTATGTTTGTTTTTACACATCTATCAAAAACATAGTGTCCTTTTAAAAATGAAGTTTAGATACTGCCGTGGATGTTAATAACTTTACTTTTTTTGTTTATTTGTTTGTTTTGTTTTGTCTGTTTAGGAAATCTTCCTTCCTAATAGGACCCTAATATTCTCTGTCAGCATTGTCTCTTCACCATTGTGCCTATTTGGGGTAGAAGGGTGTGGTAGGCAGAGTTCTAGATGACCCCCTGGTACTATCATTACAATTATGTTACCTTACCTGGCACTAGGACTTCTGCTGATATGATTAAGGTATGAATCTATTGCCTTTAAAATGGGAGATTATCTAGGTGGGATTAATCTATTCACATGGTTACATTAAAAGCTATCTTCCACTACCTTCTTCAGAGTCAAAGAGATTGAAAGTGTGAGAGGACTGAATGCATCATCATGGGCCTGAAAATGGAGAACTCATGTAAGCACTGGAGAGTGATCCCTCAGAGCTGAAAGTGACCCCTAATTGAAAGTCAGCAAGAAAATGGGGACCTCAGTCATGTAACTTCAAGGGACAGAAATCTGCCAACAGCCTGCATGAGCGCAGGAGCAGTATCTTCCTCCAGAGACTCCAGATAAGAAGCCAGCCTGGCAACAGCTTGATTTTGGCCTGGAGAGACTCTATGTAGAAAACCCAGTGAGTCTTGCTGAGACTTCTGACCTGCAGAACTGGGTGTTGTCTTAAGCCACCAAGTTCTGGTAATTTTTTACATAGCCATAGACAATTAGTACAGTATTATTCAGAATAACTACATTCCTCTGTAGAATCTCAAGAGGCTAAATACCCTTTCCCACACCACAGTATGCCAAGAAGTAGACATACGATTGAAACTCAACTAAGTATGCATTTCCTCTTAGGATTCTATATTTGAGCACATGACTTCAGGATGGTAGGAAGAGTCAGAAGCCAGAAATTATAAATGCACAATTCTCACGAGGCCATTGCTGCGACTAGACAACTGCCGTATCCCTGCTGGCTAGCCATCTGCAGCAGACTTTGCTCCTGAGTTTTAAACCTGGACCTCCAGATAGCCACAAGGGTGGTAACTTTCTTGGTCTACTTTCCAGTATTCTGTTTTGCTTAGCTTACCAAGAGTTCTTTCCCGTTGCCTATAAGAAACAAGTCAATTAGTAGAAATGCTAAGTAAAATATAAACTGATTATTTTCTAAATCTTTCAGTCACATTCAGCAACCAGACCAACTCCTTTCCAACTTCATTTGCTTAATGGCATATTTCATGGCCTCGTAGTGCCAGCACCAATCTCTGTCAGCCCCATCTGCTTACTTTCTACCCACTAATTTATGGGGCCAATAGCTGATGGTCCAAGTCCTGGGGAAGTGTGTCAGGCAAAACGGTTATGTTGGGAATTTAGGGATGGAGATTTAGTCAATATTTGTCATTTCATTCCTTAGGTGGAGTCTGAGAAGAGCATTCTTCCGATTTTAAAGAATGACCTCCTATTTCAGTTAAATAATTCTACTTAATGCTGCCAATCTCAGTACCTCTCTGTATCGGTCTCACTGGAAGAAGGTGGTACTGGATTTTGGGTCACGTGACCAAGGTTGTAGCAATTTTATATCTCAATTATCTAGTTATGAAAATTGATTCAGAGATGGACATATGGCCCAAAATTAGCCAATTAGAGTCATCTCCAAAGATTTTTCCCAGTGGAACATTTTTAAACTTAAATATCTCATTTACTTTGGAATGACTGCAAATGGCATTATGTTTTAAATTTTGGTTTTCATATGTTCATTGATCATTTATAACAATGTGATTTATTTTTGTGTATTGCTCTGTGGCTGTGCTGAATTCACTTATTAGTTCTAGAGGTTTTTTGTAGATTCCTTGGGCTTTTCAACATAGACAATCATCTTTAAGTAAAGGTAGCTTTATTTTTCTTCCTTTTAAATATGTAGACCTTTTATTCCACTTTCTTGCCTGATTACAGTAGGCAGAATGTTCAGTACTGCGCTGACTAGGAGTGGCGAAACCCCTGGTTCAGTCTTAGATGGGAAGCACTCAGTCAGTCATCATCAGATATGATAGTAGCTGTAGAATGTTTATAGATGCTCTTTATCAAATTGAGGTAGTTTCCTCTTATTTCTAACTTGCTACAAGATTTTTTTCTTTTAATCATGAATGGGTATTAGCATAAATTGATTTTTTAAACCCAATTCTAGATTTATTTTTTATTTTTTATTTTTTTGCTGGAACTAGAACCTTTCCTTGAGTTTCAGGAACAGTAATCTTTGCCAGCCCATTTCCCTGGACTAGAGGCTGGACTGTGTTTCTACTATCCATCAAGCCTTCAAAAATCAATTACTTGTTTGTTTTCCAGGAACTAGGGGTGCAAAAAATGGATAAGACATGGGATCTTTTTTCAAGGGACTGATATTTCAAGGATACAAGGATGATATTAGAGGGTATGATGTCAATTAATGTCATGAGAAAATGTGCAGTAGTGCACGCAGAGCATTTCTATGGCTCTGAAAGGTCAGGATAGGCTTAAGCTTTTGGAAGCATTGGCATGTATATTGAGTTTCAAGTATAAGTGTGATCTAGCCAGAAAAAAAAATGGAAGGAAGATGGCAAAGACTAAAGATAGGTACTTTTCAAACACATAACTGGTTTTAAGCCTGCAGAACTAAGATTCAGATTTCAGAAGGGGTATGTAATGTCTAGGTTGGAGCAAAAATAGGGTGAAGTAAAAATGAGGAAGTGCCTAATGGTAAAGAATATTCAATAATGAAATCTTGCTATTATTGGAGTTAGAATTAAATAGTTCCTGGAGACCTTTATAAAGGAAAGAGAAAAAGTGCTTTAACTCTATGCCTATACTAAAAGTAAAGACAGAAATATAATAACAGTTAGTATTTTAAACAGCCTGAAGCACTTTCATGGACACTATTAGATTGAAGTTATCCAAAATTACTGAGGTCTATCCATTCTTTACACTTCCCCTCTCCAAATTCCTACCGCACCGTAATCATGAACTCATTCTCAAGAGAAACGAACATGGCTTTCGGCAGCAGGTAAGCAACCTGAAAGATTACACTTAGCTAAGATAATTGAGAAATGATAATTTCAATAGAACTGTGTAACGCAACCTACTGGGAGCTATTTGCCCATTACTCTTTAGGTTATTGGAATTTATATCCTCAACGTAAATATAGGCATGTAAAAAAAAGGGGGTTGTTTGTTTCTTTTAAAGCTCAGTAACTACTGGCAATAAAGACAGAAAAGAATGAAGCCTACATTGCCAAACCTAATTTGGGTAATTGTACTAGAGAGAATCTTCAAAACAGCAAGTAAATATGAGACCATAAAAAAGCATTATTATTTGACTAAAACAGTAATTGATTGTCTACTGTATGGCAGTCTCTGTGCTGAGAACTGTAGGGAATACAGGTAAAGCTGACCCTATGCACTTTCCACAAGAAAGCTGAGGTGAGAAGTTGATATTATGTTTGAAATAATCAGGTACAATGCTAGTGGAGAGAGAAGGGTGGAGAGAGGTGAGAAGTACTGTATCAGAAAGTGAGGACATGATGAAGAGCTATTTTATTGCTGAGCAAAGAAGCTTGGTTAAATGCATGGGTTTGGTGGCGAATAATATGCTTAGAGAATTCAGTTTGGCTAGAATGTAATGTTTCAGAGATGAGTAGGGAGAAAAATATTTTTAGTGTTAGTATTAAAATACATGTACACTACTCTGACACTCTAGAGAACTTATTAGTATCCTGTCGATAAAACTGCTAAAGGCAGGTTGTTCTCCTGCCCTATTCCTGAGGGATCAAGTCTTCAACGTCTTGCCTTGGTTATTTCTTATGCAGATGTCTGTACGCCCAACTGACGATTGGTAAAGTTCTTTTTAAAAAATCTCATAATACAAATACTTTGCAAATACGTAGTTTGTAAGATATATTTTACATTGTAGTGCTAACAACCTGCATTACCTCAAAGGTTTTTGATTCTGATGAGTCAAATTTCCAAACATGGATTAACCTTCCAGGCCATTTTCTGTTGTGTTGAGGTGACATTTAATAGGCATCTTAATAGGATGCCATTTATCAATCCACTAGCCTCCTTCAACATGTTTCATACACATACAAACCAATGTGCAGTCGTTGTCTGAGTGATTAACTCATTTCCTACTTTCTCCTTTGTTTACAATCCATTCATCAGCCTAGGTTAAAGTAATAACTCAATGTCATCTTTATATTTAAATTACAAGTATGTCTTACTTAGATGTGTTCAGAGGCAGCAGGAAGACTAAGATAAGTGAACCGATTAGATTTCCTCCCAGATACTTTAAAATACGTGACCCAAGGAGAGTTTTGGGAGAAGGCTGAACAGAGATATCATGAAGCATTAAAAGCCTTAAGAAAATAAAAGCCATGAGTGCGTCAAAGCCATATGGGTGTCAATAGGCCTGATGAAGTGTCTGCATATCTTCCAGGGCCTAAACTATGTTTTATTGTTCCTTAGAAGCTTTGCTTAATGGTTGTGCCCTCATTTTCATAAGTATTCTTCCCACAAAACGTGGTTTCTTGAAGAAAAATTAACAATACCCAAATCCTAGCTAACACAATTAGACTCCATGTCACAAGGTAGGGATGGGAAACTGCATCCTGGAGATGAGAGAATTTTGTCCACCGGGTGAAGCCCTGGAGCAGGCTGGGATGGAGAACATTGTGTCCAGAGAGAGAAAATAGCTTATGCAAAAGTGAAGGTGCCATGAATGGGAAAGTAATTCAGGGGCATGTGGACGACCGGAAGGAATCACTGCTGGTGGTCGGTTCTTAATCTGGAAGGCTACAAAGCTACAGGGTCAGAGTGGATTTAACTCTTAGTAGCCAAAGGAGTCTGAGAAAATTAATGGACAAACAGAAGAAGCCAAGGGGAAAAGGGGTAAAAATGCATCAAAAGCAAAATGAATAAATAAATACATCTAAGAAGAGCAAGAATTATTTTGAGAAAGACAAGAGACAGGATCTTGAATTCTAAAAGTTTGTCCTCACTGTATGTTATATCCTGTCTTTGGATAACTGTGACTATGCTTAAAACTCCTCCACTTCTGTTCCTCCAGCCCCACTGACATTCACACACATGTGTTACTTGTGCTACTTTGAATGAATGGCTGTGTCTTCTCACAACAGCAATACCACCACCTGAATAAACCTGGACTGAATCCATATTTGCTTGTTGAGAGTCACACATCATGCAAAGAGTCTGGGACTTTGACCTGCAAGCAGGCTTCTAGGTCAATGCTTACTTTTTTTTCAACATATGATGAAAAATTTTAAGCATACAGTCAATGTCAAAGAATTTTAAGTAAACCCAGTATACCTACCACTTAGATTATACTATTGACATTTTATCATACTTGCTTTATCTAGTATTATCTAGTATCTATCCATCCCTATACCCATCCATAATAAATCTGTCTTATTCTTGGTTCATTTATTGAAGCAAATTGCAAATATCCATGTACTTCCTTCTAAATTCCTCAGCATGCATTTAATTAGCCGGAGTTTAATATTCATTTACAGTTTCTATGTAAAATGTACATACAAATACATGCATAAATTTATGTGTCTGTCATCTAAAAACTTAACAAGATTAAAGTGCTGTGTTATCATCCCAGAAAGTTCCCACATGCCTTTTAAAATGTAATCCCTGTCCCTACCCTGCAGAAGTAACCAATGTCTTCAATATTTTTCTCTCTGTCCTTGGTTGCCTTTTTCAGAATTTTGTACAAATAAAGTCACACTGTATATGTTCTATTGTGTAAGATTTTGTCACTCAGAAAAATGGTTTTGAGACTCATCCATATTGTTCCATCATAACGCATTCCATTTTAGTCCTGAGTGAATACACTATAATTTATCCATTCTCCTACTGAGGGACATTTGAGTGGTTTCCAGTTTGGGTGTACTAGGAATAAAGCTCTTAGGAATATTTCTGTAGAAGTCTGTTGTGGACACATGTTTTCAATTCTCGTAGGTATATACCTAGAAATGGAATTGCTGAGCCAGAAGGTAGATAGAGGAATATGTTTATTTTTATAAGAACATGCTAGACTTTTATTTCGAAGTGATCACACCATTTACGTTTACATAAAAAGTGTTTGAGGGTGTCGTCTTGCTCTATAACAACACCAAACTTCAGTATTGTCATCCTTTCTAAGTTTAGCTATTGTAGTGGATGCATATTATCTCATTGTTTTTTAATTTCTAGTCTCTGATTTTTGATGATGTTGAGAACAACTTTTTCCGGTATATATCGGCCCATTGTATGTTTTCTTTTGTAAAATATCCATTTATAACTTTTGCTGATGTTTACTGGATTACCTATTCATTTTTATAATGGGGTCTTGTGATATACAGCAGTTTTACATTTGATAAGTTTAATTATTATTTTTATGGCTATTTCCCTCTCTTATCTGGTTCATAAAACCTTTGTTTACCTGCAAGTTGTGAAGATACTTTCTTATGTTTCCCTGTAAGCGCTTTATTGTATTTTTGCTCCCAGATTTAGATCTGTGATTCGTGAATTAAGTTCTGTGTATGAGGTAAAGAAGGAATTGAGGTTTGGCTTTTTTTTTTAATGAATAACTTATATTAGCACCATTTCTTGAAATACTCATATATGTGTACATTTGTGTACATTGTATTTTTCTGCTGACTTTGTTGAAGAGGTTGGGATTCTTTGTTTTTTTCTACTGAATCATTTACTGATCCTAATTCTACCACTGCACTATATGATTACTACAGCACTATAGAAAGTTTTGAAATCAGGTAGTAGATATATTCCCACTTGATTCTTTTTGAAGGTTGCTTTGTATATTCCTGGTCATTTGCACATGCATATAAATTTTAGAATCGACTTGTCAATTTCTACAAAGCAATCTGCTGGAAGTATTTGGGGAGAATTGGCATCTTAAAAACATTGAATTTCCAACGTATGAACATGTTATAGTTTCCCATTCATTCAGGTGTTCTTTAATTTATTTCAGCAATTTTGTGTAGGTTTCAATTTATAGGTCTTACATAACCCTTATTAAAATACTTCTAGACTTGGCAGGGTGGCTCAGTTGGTGGAACATCATTCCGTACACCAAAAGACTGTGGGTTCGATCCCCGGTCAAGGCATGTATTTGAGGCAGCTGTTTGCCTGTTTGACCCTCTCTCTCTCTCTGTCTGTCTCTCTCCTTTCCTGTCTCTCTAAAATCAGTGAACATATCCTCAGGTGAAGATAAAAAAATACTCTTAATATTTCTTTAACTGATGGTATTATGAACATTGTTGTTTTATTTTAATTTTCAACATTTTGCTGCTAGTATATAAAAATACAATTGATTTTTGTGTTACTGTTTTATCCTGAAACCTTGCTAAAGTCACTTATTAATTTTCAGAGTGATTTTTCAATTACTTAGGACTTTCTGTGTAAATAATCACGTCATCTCTCTGTGTTCATTTGATGTAATGAAGCACTACCTTCCTCTGCCCTCAGTAAAAATACATCACTGGAAAGAGAAGAAAGTAGAGAGGAATGTAAGAATATGGGAAGAAATGAGATTGTGAATCATTGGATAATATTTAATTTTAGTCTTTTTCTCTTTAATGGAATTGTGGGTTGGATAATAGCAGAGAAAATCCAGAATTTGATGGACAGAAATTCAATCATCTATTTCCTCTTCATGTAAAGAGTCAAATAGATTTCTCATTCACATCCTGCAATTTAAGAAAGGGAGAAGCGGCATATTTCAGAGCTTCCTTTTCCCTTTCATTTCTGAACTCCTGAAAGCCAGCCATGTTCCCACACTTCCCTTTCCAGAACAGAACTTCTGACTACATAATCTTGGGTAAATAGCTTTATTTCACATTGAAAGAAACTTTTCTCTGATACGACAGTCAGACAAAGTGAACTATAGACATGGAACATGTAACTATCACCCATTAGGTGTTATGGAGCTTAAAAGTAAAGTTCTCAGAGGACCTCAGTTGGCAAAGGCCAGTTCCCTGGTCATACATGTCCCCACGGGGTGCCCTCACCTTTGTAGATCCACTTCAGTTCGGGGACTATCCCTTGGCTTGCCTATCTTAGCTATTCATTGTTAAAAGTGTTTCAGAGTTCATCAGACTCCGGAATGCTGGTTCACACTGACAAAGCTCATAAGAGGCTGATGAATAAAACCAGAATAGCAATGTACTAATTTACACCTAGAAATACAAATCTAACGTAGAGTGAGTTTGATGTCAGCCTGGGCAGTACACTCTCTCCCTATAGGCTAGATAAGTGGAAAGATAAATGAGCAGAAAGTATGCCTGATCAGCACAGGATGGAAACAAAGAGTTTATATGACACAAATACTTAATTGCTTCAATTTAATAGACCCCGATGTATCCATCTCCACAACAGGCATACTCCAGCAACTGGAACAGACAGACAGGTGATATTTTTAGCCTAGAGAATGTTCTTTCCTGGGCAAAGCAAGTCTAATGACTGCTCTGTACTTCCACAGAAAAAGCTTTCAACCTATTTTTACACACCCTTTCTGTAGTTAGGTTTTTACCTTCCATTAAGTTACTAAACTGATTCAGAACAACTCTGTATTTTTAAAGTTACTTGGCATTTTCTTGCTCATACCCTTCATGGGTTGATTATAGCCTATATGTTAGTAAGCAATTTGATCTATCTTATTTCAAAGTTCTTATTTTCTTTGAAGTATCCCGCTTTGTGTCCAACTGAAAGCAAGGCTCAGTTCTTGGCGGTCTTATAAATTCTTACTGAAACTTCAGATGATCATGAGGGGTAGACGTTGTTTCCCTATTTTCATTTCATAGACATAAAACTGAGGTTCAGAGTATTTAGGTGATATTTCCATTGTCAGTTGAGAAATTCTCTCTTGAGTTGTTACCATGTGCCAGGAATGGCAGGAAATGATAGAGTAATAAATGGCCTATCCTTATTGTCTGTCTTAAAATAACATAGTGAGACAAGCAATAACACTGTGAAATTATAACATGTATGACATGTTGCAAACTCCATTGTGCTGTGTTAATGCTGGGGAGCTTGGTTCCACTTGAGACTCATATTATGTAATTATTTAGTGAGGGAGAGAATGAATGAATGAACGAACGAATATGTACTTTTTTAGCATTGCTTCTTTGTATAAGGAAAGGAAAAGCAAAGTTAAGTATGCTCAAATATCTAAAGATTTCCAACGATGAGGGTCCCAATTGTTGCAACTTTTAATGAATCCCAGCAGTGTTCCTGGCATTGTGTAGAATACAGAGGAGACATGACCCAGACTAAGAGACACACCATCAAAGTAGGACAAAGGCCATCGGGAAAACAGAAGGAGAAGGTGAATAACTTCTTCCAAGTGGACACAGCTGGAGCTGGCTGCTGAATGCTAAACAGTTTTGAGTTTCTCTTTGGTTCAAGAAAGCGAAATCCTCCCAACTTAAACTTAGAGATGTGTTCTGAACATCCACAGACGTCCAAACTGAGTTGGAAATCTCCTGCGGAGAGGTTTCCTTGGGTTCTTTTCTTCACGTCTCTCTTCTGCATGGATTCAGCGATGTAAGAGAAATGACTTTCGTCTGAAATTTTCTTCTCTGTTCCTAGTACAATGCTGGAGGGGCAAAGGTCCTGCAACAAATAAAGGAGAAATACAAGATAAACTCACCGGTAAGATGTTTCAGTTTAAAACCACATCAAAAGGGTCCACTGCATTGGTTCTTACCATACACTAGAGACTGTAATAAGCATTTAAGAGAATGTTCTATTTAAACAATAAGTCAAACTCCGGTGGGTGGGGTTATCAAAATCTACATCTTATGGGTCTGGAGAAATAAAGCGACTGACCCAAATCTAGTAGCCTCTGAGCAAGCATTTACACCCAGTCATGGGTAGTTCTCAAACCCCGAGGTTTGACCACTCCCCACACAACCCCTTTCAGTTAAGGATGTGCAGGTTCCATTTTTGCCACCAATGCTTCCTTCCTGGCTCTGGCCTGGTTTAATTGTCCCCTTTTAAAATATATTTCTTGCAATAGTCCTTTTAACTCTATTAGATCACTAAACATTTGGTGTCGTTTTAGGAGTCAAACAATGTAGTTCTGCACTAGATTTCCCTCTCTCTCTGCAGGCACGAATGGTGTTTAAATCTGTTCCTCCCACCAATATTGCATCAGACCTTTATTCAAAACCATTCTGAGTGAGCAGTGGTTGAATCAAAGGTCGTTTTAGTGCCTGAAGGGGATTGAGTAGTACATAAGCTAACATGACAATGTCATAGGTTATCTGTTTCATGAATTTTGCTAAGATCATGGACCGATCAGAGGCATATCTTAATTCATACACAAGAAAAGCTTGCCCATCTCTGTTATGAACACAGAGCAGAAGCAATTTATCGAGCATCTGCTATACTTTTATTGTTTTGTTATACACTATGGGGAGATACAATTTCTTTTCTCAAAGAATTTATACTCTTAAGACAAAAGTGCAGAAAACCACACCTCTTGAAGAACAAGAATGTTTCTCTTGAAGATATAAATATCTTCAGGACCTATGAAAAGTCTGTCCCTGACAAGTGCTCATTTCAAGTTATTAAGTGATATTTTAAAACAGAGTAGAAGAATGTTAGCAAGATGGCCAAATAAGATGTCCCTCACTCTTCTCCCTGTCTTTGGCAACAATAATTTGGCACCCACCGACAGACAACAGTGCCTTTGCAGGAGCTTTGGGATTGAGGAAAGAGATTCTGAAAAATGCATGTGGTCTAGGACCAAGGAAACCAGGGCTGGAGAAGGCAGCGCCACACCCAGGTACTGACTTGCTGACTGTGGTCCCGGCGACAGACCTGGAAACAGCTCTGCACCCCTGAAGTCTCAGCTGCAGCTCTGTTTGGCTTTGGTTCTGTCACCAACATCATACACCAAGGGACCCAGAGGGAGGCATGCCCACTGGTGCACCGGGGCCTCCATCCCACTGTGTAGCCTCAAGTGGCCTGTAACCTGCTTGGGCTTCTCTCAGCCACAGTCCAGGAGCCCATGGAGGTAAGCCCACTGAACTTGGTCAGATTGTAGATTCTGATAGCGTGCTGTAACTGCGCTCCATCCCATTTCAGCTACAGTCTGCCAGCAGTCCTGGGAGTCTAGAGTCCCAGCAGGATGACCTTCAGCCTGTACTTCCAAAGATCCTGAAAGGACTCTGTACCCAGCTCCAGCCTTATCACAGCCACAGTCTGCCAGCAGTGTGCAACCCCAGAGATGCTGAAAGGATCCTGTACTTGGCTCCAGCTCTGTCAAAACCACCAGCAGAACTGCCTGCACAGGCACCAAACAGAAGATACTCCTATCTGCATCCCAGGAGGTCTGGAAAAGCCCCTATGCTCAGCCACAATCCGTGACTGGTACCTCTGGACCAAAGAACTGCTAGGAGATAGATACTCTGTCTACACTTGCAGAGCTCTTGAAAGTGTCTTGTACTCAGTTCCAGCCTCTCCTAGCTGCAGTCCTTAAGCTGTGTTGTTGGCACAGGGACCAGGGCAGAGACACCCAAATTGACACCCCGGGAGATCCTGAAACATCTCTGTACTCAGCTCCAGCCCCTGCAGCCTTGCACAGCGACACCAGCCCAGCCCAGCTATGCCTGTGTCACACCCATCCATGCGTCCACTACCAGGCCTACAGACTTCAGTCTTGGCTGTGAAAACTGAAACAGCCCTGGGGCTCTGTTGCCACCCTGTGCAGCTGCAGTCCAGGGCAGTCATGCCCACCCAAGGACTGGGGAAGTCACAGCCTTCCGAGCACCTGGTAATGGGCTTGCTATCTGAGGACACACATGTGGATCTGGAAGCAGACACGTATTCCAGTGCCATACTACTGAACAAAGCACTGGAGGCAGTCCCATCCCCGCTGGGAACCACACAAGGACCACACCCACCTGGACCCTTACTAACAAACCCACCAAAAGCAGACTCCACTGCAGACCCAGCCACACAGCCTTGTAGCCGGTTCCAACCCTGCACACTTGCAATTCCAGGTGTAATCCCATCAGCCTAGGAAACAGATGGGAGAAGGTCTTTACCTTTTGAATCCAGTCTTTAAAGACTGGAAGAGGTATTCAAATATAGATGAAAAAAGAAATTCTGCAGCTGCAGCATACAATAGCAAACCTGAAAAAAATGAAAACCCAAAACATATCCATATATGTGCCTGTGTCAAATCATCACATTGTACAACTTAAAATGGAAATGCATACAGTGTTATATGTCAATTATATCTCAATAAAGCCAGGGAAAAGAGAGTAGGAATCATGTACACCCCAATGTACACCCCAGAGCTCAGTGCCAGATCTTTAATAGAGCCTTTAAAAACCAGACTTACTTAGGTGGAAATGGACAGAAAGCCTAGAGCAAAGTGTCCTTTGCTCCCTCCCAGTCCCAGCTGAATTCATCTATTTTACATCTGTCCAAATCCAGTGAGTTCATTTCTTCTGACTTGGAAGGTCCTAGTTTCCTAGAATCAGTTTTTGTTTCAGACCAGTGTCTTCTATGGAATTAACATGCAAACTTTCTTTTCGAGAGAAAGGCAACTGGCATAAAAATGTCATTTCACAAAATGGGCTGATTAAATAGTAAAAGTTCATTAATTCAGATTTTGTTAGAATTCATTGCAAGCTACAGTGAAATTTACTTTCCCTTGCCTATGAAGGCATCATTTGGTAAGGAAAATAATGCACCAACATATGTGCACTTACTGTCAAATTTTAAAAATTTGACAGCAAAGTGTTTTCAATTATATTTTGCATGCAATAACCATAATGTAACTGGAAATTTGTTTGTATATTTGTATTGAACCAGATTCCCTGAAAATCTTTCAAAGAGAGCACCTTATTTATCTAGTTATTTGTTCGTACACAGGTTTCAAAAGGAATTTTAAGTGACTAGCATAATGTTTTAGTCCAACTAAGTGGAATACTGTACACATGTAGAGTTCATTACAGAGTACATTCATCTGTGGATCTCAATTAATTCACACAGCTAAGTTATCTGCAATAGGTCAGAGAGAGTTTATAGAGCCCATATTATAAGTAAAGAATTGAGTCTCTTTAAAAATGTATTTCATTTTTAATTTTTTTCAATGACAGTTTCCATTCAACATCATTTTGTATTAGTTTCAGGTGTATAGTGTCATGGTTAGACAATCATGCATTTTACAATGTATTCCCCCTGATATTTCCAGTACCCACTGGGAGCATATATAGTGATTACAATATTATTGACTCTATTCCCTATGCTGTACTTTAACATCCCCATGAGTATTTTATAACTACCAATCTGTACTTCTCAACCACTTCACTTTTTTTCCACCCAGCTTCCTATGCTCACTCCCATGTGGCAACCAACAGTCTGTTCTCTGACTGGCTTATATCACTTAGCATAAATACCCTCTAGGTCCACACATATTATTGCAAATGGTAAGATTTTGTTTTCCTTTTAGGTGCTCTGTGTGTGTGTATTACCACTTTTTATCCACTCATCTATTGATGGGCATTTCGGTTGTTTCCATATCTTCGCTTTTGTAAATAACACTGCAATGAACATAGGAGTGCATATATTCTTTCAAATTAGTGTTTTGGGTTTCTTTAGATGTGTTCCCAGAAGTGGGATCACCAGGTCAAAAGACAGTTCCATTTTTAAGTTTTTGAGGAAGCTCCATGCGGGTTTTCACAGTGGCTGCACCAATCTGCATTCCCATCAATGATGCAGCAAGGCTCCCTTTTCTCTCCATCCCTGTCAACATTTGTTGTTGGCTGTTTTATTGATGATAGCCCTTCTAACAGGTGTGAGGTGATCTTATTTTAGTTTTAGTTTGCATTTCTCTGATGATTAGTGACATTAAGCATCTTTTCATGTGTCTATTGGCCTTCTGTATGTCCTCTTTGGAGAAGTGTCTAGTCAGATCCTTGGCCTATTTTTTAAATTGGGTTGTTTATGTTCATGGTGTTGAGTTTTATGAGTTCTTTATAAATTTGCATTATTAACCCCCTATTAGATGTATCATTGGCAAATATGTTCTCTCATTCAGGTGACTGTCTTTTCATTTCGTTGATGGATTCTTTTGCTGTGCAAAAACTTTTTAGTCTGATGCAGTCCCATTTGTTTATTTTTTTCTTTTGTTTCCCTTGCCCAAGGAGATATATCAGAAAAAAATATTACTAAGAGAAATGTTTGAGATTTTACTGCCTATGTTTTCTTCTAGGAGTTTTATGGTTTCAAGTTACATCTAAGTCTTTATTCCATTTTTAGTTTATTCTTATATGTGGTATAAGAAGATGATCTGGTAACATTTTTTTTCAGGTGTCTGTCCAGTTTTCCCAACACCATTTATTGGATAGACCATCTTTACCTCATTACATATACTTGAAGCCCATATACTCTTGATGACTAGATGGCCATAAAGATGCTGTGGACAAGGCCTCGTGAGGCTCATAGTTTAGAATCATCTCCATCTCACTGGCTGCCTCCCAAAATGCTACATATGCTTGAAAATACATAAAAGTCTGCCTTCCGAACAAAAACAAAAACAAAATATCTGCATCTCTACTTCAGATGGTTCACAAAGCACAGTCATTTCTCTGAAAGATAAGACCCCAACTTTGGGTGTGAGCGGTGCTGAATCATAGCAATAGGGCAGGAATAACCATTTTAGGGTGCCGAGACATGGGCATCAATGAAAGTCGCAGCACGAACGTGGAAATGTCACGAATGTCTCTTCCATTCCCTCCTCCGCTCCTATTTTGTCCACGCTCTTCTTATCTAAGATGGGGTGATTACACTTCCTACAGGGCCAGACCTTTCCTGGACCCAGTGTAGCTAACCCTTTATATTTCTAATGGGTTTTTTTTCATAAATAGAAATTTAATCAAATCACTTACTCATGCTTAAATACCTCATTGCATTGTGTTTATAGAATATCATTTTAAAAATCCTTAGCTGGGGATATAAAATCCTGGAGAGCCTAGTCCCAAATGAACCGTATTTCCTGTGTTGGGCTGCTCTCGACTCCATGTGCTTCATTAATGTGGGTATTTGGTTATTTTTAGGTCATTGTACCTTCCATCCTCATCCCATACCTGTTCATACCATGTTCCTTCTGAACTGTCAATCACATGCATTCCCCTTCTACCATTTTTCAAGTGTAAAATTTCTCTGTAATCTTTAGGATGCAGTTTAAAGGACATCCCCTTCTAGAAAACTTTTCTCACTCTCCAGGCAACATTATAAATTCCTCCTGGTGTTCACAAAACAAAAATGTAGTCCCATCAATGAAACATCATTCATCATGTTTACTTCAACCTGATTATAAGTGTTTCTTATCAAGCAATTACGCCTGAAGAATGACCAGAGGGCAGAGGGGATGGAATTGCAGGGGAAAAGGGGAAGGGTTTGCAGGAACAGGTATAAAAGACACATGGACAAAAACCAGGGTGGGACATGGAAATGAGAGGAAGGTGGGGAGGGCTGGGGAGGTGGCCTGGGATGGGAGTAAAAGGTAGAAAACTGTACTTGAACAATAAAAAAAATATGCATGAAGAAGACTTACCTAAGAAAACAATCAGGTTTACAGTGAATATCTGTGTGTGTGTGTGTGTATGTGTGTGTGTTTCTGTTCTTTATATTGGAGAAAACATTAAATGATATGCGCCAAAATTGGATAGTGGTTTAGTAAACCACTTTCTTTCTTTTTAACCATAATTCCGTTCTTAAGATTTTGATAGTCTCCTACCTTATAATTCACTTAAATAAATGTTTGTGACTTTTTGTGTATACCTCCAGCTTAAATCTTTCCTCTTAATTCGATTGCTTGTTTGAGATCTCTCCTTGGATGTGTCACATGTATATATCTCAAACTTGACATAGTCAACTGTGAATTCCTGACATTCCCTCCCAAACCAGTTCCTCCAGCCTTCTTTCCCGGGTCATTTGATGGCAACTCTGCTCTTCTAGAGGTTCAGGCCAAACACCTTGGTACCCTAGACAACGCTCATTCTCTTACTCACCATATCCAATCCATTGGCAAATCCCATCACAGAGACTTTCAAAATGCACATAACTTGATTTTTTCTCACCACTTCAAGGCTCTCACACTCATCCAAGACATTTCTTGCCTACATAACTGCAGTAGCCTCTTAAAATGGTTTTCCAAATTCCGCTCCTGCACCCTTCTATTTATTCTCATCATATCAAGACATCCTTTAAAAACCAAATCCAGGACTTTCTCCTCTCTGCTCCAAACCTGAAAACACCCCATCTCATTTACAGTAAAACCCAGCCTTTCTGATGGCCTACCCGGCCCACATAATCTGACCAGTAATCCCATCTCCGATACACCCTTCTATCCTCCTCTCTCGTTACTCAGCTCCAGACCTGCTGGCTTCCTTTGTGTTACTGAAACACTTTAGGTCTGTTCTTGCACAGTCTTTGCACTTAATATTTCTCTGCCTGGACTGTTCTTTCCCAGATGTCTGCATGGCCACTCCCTCACTCTTTATCTCAAGACTTGACTCAGACGTACCTTCCAAGCGACGGCCATCATGCATCCCTGACCATTTTATGTACATTTGCTGTCTCTGCCTGAGGTTTCCTGTCCCCTTACGTGATTCAGTCTCCACCTTACTATCTAATGTACATATAGTGCCACTTTAAAATCTTGTTCATTGCCTTTCTCTCCACTAAAAATTGCTTTCTAAATTCAGGGATTCTTGTGTGATTTCTCTCTCTACTCCTAGCACTTAGAGCAGTTCTCAAAGCAATAAATAATTATCAAAAAAGAAGAAAGAAAGGAGGAGCAAAAGGGAAGGGAAATCCATTGGTTATATTTATTGTTATGAGGCCATTCATAAAAGCGGGGCTGATCTATCCTAATGATATGAAAGTATTTCCACAGTGTATGAGAGGGAGAAACCAGATTTCAGAATGGTATGCATAACAGTATTCCAGTTTCATTAATGCATAATTTTATATAAGGGTGCACGTATATAAAATGAGGGCTGAAACAGGGATATGCCAGTTAGTAGTGGTTGGCGCTGGATGTGTTACGAAATGGCATTTAGCATCTTTGGTCTGCATTTCTGTATAATTTACATTTAAAAATATCTATGTATTAAAATTTTAAGAGAGAAAATGTGATGGTGTAGATGCATATATTTTTGCACATTGAAAGCTATTTATAATATACTCATCATGTCAAAGAGCAGTTTAGAGAAGAGTAATAATGTAAGCATTAATGTCCATGTTGGAAATCCAAACAGTCTGCAAACTAAATGTGTTTTTTTCTTACTTGTTGTCAAAACACATTTGGCTACGACATCTAACCTGAACTGACATGAGTTTGTTTATATACCTCAGTACCACATAATGTCAGTATTCATAATTTTTGCTAATTCTTCCCCCAAACCTGTTGTGGGTGATATGTCATTTAGTAAATATACTCCAAATTAACTTTCTGAAATCTAAACCAATTCTGAAACACCTCCAACCCTCAGGTTTTTTACATAAGGCATTTTAGATATATATCTTCACACCAAAACTATTATCTTTGGTTGGTATGATTTTGA
>PVKM010015929.1:0-27390 GCA_004027735.1 Carollia perspicillata | reverse complement strand
AAGTAATACTTTAAATGTTTCCAAAAATTGATGTGAAGTAACTACTAACCAATTTCTTAACATTTAAGAAAATTCTTTCTGATATTTCATTGTTGGTGTACAAAAATGCCATCAATTTCTGAATATTGACTTTTTATCCTGCTATTTTGCCAAATTCACTCATTAGGTCAAGTAATTTTTTGGTGGAGACTACAGGGTTTCCTATGTGCACTATGATATAGTCTGTGAATAATGACAGTTTTACTTCCTCCTTTCCAATTTGGATGCCTTTTATTTCTTTTCTTGTCTGATCACTGTGGCTAGAACTTCCACTACTATGTTGAATAAGAGTGGTGAGAGTGGACATCCCTATCTTGTCCTTGATCTTAAGGAGAAAGCTTTCAGTTTTTGCCTATTGAGTTTAATGTTGGATGTAGACTTCTCGTATATGGCCTTATTATGTTGAGGTGTGCTCTTTTTATTCCCACTTTGCTGAGTGTTTTATCTTAAATGTGTACTGGATTTTAGCAAATGCTTTTTCAGCATCTATTGATATAATTATGTGATTTTTATCCTTTATTTTGTTTATGTGGTGTATTAAGTTTATTGATTCGTGACTATCAGAGACAGAAACAAGGAAAAAATCCCAATTACCCTAGCAATAATAAAAATAAAGTACCTAGGAATAAATTTAACCAAGGAGGTAAAAGAGATATAGTGGGAAAACTGTAGAACACTGAGGAAAGGAATTAAGAAAGACAGAAGTAAATGGAAGCATATACCATGTTCATGTATTGGAGAAATTAACATCAGTAAAAGGTTCATAGTACCCAAGACAAGCTATAGATCCAATTTTAATTCCCATTAAAATACCAATGGCATATTTCACAGATCTAGAACAAATATTTCAAAAAATTATATGGAACAAAAAAATACCCAGAAAAGCCTCACCAATCTTAAGAAAGAAGAATAAAGTAGGAGAGATCACAATAACTGATATCAAGCTATACTACAAGGCCACTATAATCAAAACAGTCTGGTATAGACACATAGATAAGTAGAATGGAATAGAGGATCCAGAAATAAACCTAAATCTCCATGGTAAATTAATATTTGACAAACAGGGGCATGAACATACAATTCGGTAAAGATAGCCTCTTTAATACATGGCATTGGGAGAACTGCACTGGAGCACACAAAAAATGAAACTAGAATGCCAAATGCCACCATACACCAGAATAAACTCAAAATGGATAAAAGACTTAAATATAAGTCATGACACCATAAAAGCCCTAGAAGAAAACATAGGCAGGAAAATATCAGATATCCCATGTTGCATTCTTGCCAATATATCCCCTAGGGCAAGGGATATAAATAAAAAAATAAATAAGTGAGACTTCAAGCTAAAAAGCATCTGTGCAGCTAAATAAAAAATCATCCATATGAAAAGGGAACCAACTGTAGGTGAGAACATATTTACTAATGATACACTAGACAAGGGTTTGATCTCCAAAATACATAAAGAACTCATATGACTCAACACCTGGAAGACAAACAATTCAATTAAAAATGGGAAAGGACCTGAATAGACACTTCTCCAAGGAGGACATACAGATAGCCCATAGACATATGAAAAGATGCTCAACATCACTAGCCATCAGAGAGACGCACATTAAAACCTTAATGAGATACCACTTCACACCTGTTAAAATGGCCATTGATAATAAATCAAAAACAACATGCCGGTGAGGTTCTGGAGAAAAGGGAACACTAGTAAACTGTTGGTGGGAATACAGACTGGTGCAGCCACTGTGGAAAACAGCATGGAATTTCCTTAAAAACCTGAAAATGGAGCTGCCTTTTGACCCAGGATTTCTACTGCTGGGAATATACCTGAAGAATCCTGAGTTACCAATTTAAAATAACTTATCGTGTGCACCCCTATGTTCATAGCAGCACTATTTACAATAGCCAACTGCTGGAAACAGCCTAAATGCCCATCAAATGAGTGGATCAAAAAATGTGGTACACTTACACAATAAAATACTACACAGCAGAAAAACAGAAGGAACTCGTATCTTTTGTGACAGGATGGCTAGAACTGAAGCATATTATGCTATGTGCAATAAACCAGTCAGTGAAAAACAAATACCATATGATTTTACCCATGAGAGTAGTCTAATAAAAAATTAACTAATGAATAAAATAGAACCACAAACATGGAAACATGGAACAATTAAAGTTACCAGAAGGGAGGGTGGAAGGGGATAATTGTGGGAAGAAAGAAAAGGGAATAGATAAAGAACATGCATGAATGACCCACGGACTTGTACAACTGTGTGAGAATTGATGGTGGAAATAGGGAGTGGGATGGGCGGAGGAGGACAAATGGGGAAAAATTGGGACAACTGTAACAGAATAATAATAAAAAATGATTAAAAATAAAAATCTATTAAAACCAACTGCTATGAA
The DNA here is from genome assembly GCA_004027735.1 of Carollia perspicillata. NCBI lineage: Eukaryota > Metazoa > Chordata > Mammalia > Chiroptera > Phyllostomidae > Carollia > Carollia perspicillata. The sequence continues at coordinate 24,939 of PVKM010015929.1, read as the reverse complement.
GAATAAACAATCTCTGCCTGTTCACTGTGTAAGCTGTGTTATTTCTGTCATTAATTTCTAGTTTGATTCCACATGATTGAAAACACATTCTACATGATTTAGATTCTTTTACATATATTGTTTTTTATGGATCAAGACATAGCTTATTTTGGCAAATATTCCATCAGCATGTGTAAAATATGTCTATTCTGCTGTTGTTAGGTAGAGTTTTCCATAAGTATTAATTATATCCTTTTTTAAAATCCTCACTCAAGGACATGGTTATTGATTTTAGAGAGAGTGGAAGGGGGAGAGAGAGAGGGAGAGAAACATTGATTGGTTGTCTCTTACACACTCCTCAACCAGGGACTGAACCTGCAACATAGACATATGCCCTGACTGAGAATCAAAACCACCAGCTTTCGGTCTATGGCACCAACCAACTGAGCCACACTGGCCAGTGCAATTATATCCTTTTGACTGATAGTTTGTTGGATTCCTTATTTTTGCTGATTTTCTGTCCAGTTTTTCTATTAATTGTTAAGAGATGGGACTTACAGTCTTTAACTATGTGTAAAATTGTGTATTCATCCTTCCAGTTCTATCTATTTTCCCTCATATATTTTGTCACTCTGTTTTTGTTGTATACACACTTAAGGTTACATTACATAATATCCCCCTCTGCCCCTGGCAATGCATTTTGCTCTTAAATAATCTTTATCTGATGTTAAAATAATCAGTCCTGTTTTCTTTTGATTAATTACATTATCATGTGATTTTACTTTCAACTTGATTATATCAGGATATTTGAAATTAGTGTTTTGTAAACAGCATATAGGTGAGTCATGATTTTTTATCCATTCTACCAAATTTTGCCTTTTAATTGGCATATTTAGACCATTTATAGATTATGTAATTATTGTCATGTTAAGGCTTAAGCCTAGCTTTCTGTTTTCTGTGTATTCTATTTGTTTTTCCTTTTGATTTTCCTGACTTTTTGTGGTTTATTTGAATATAGTTAAATTTCCACTTTCATTTACCTAGAGTGCTTTTTTTATTGTATCTTTCTGTATATCTTTTTAAATAGTTATCAAGGGTTCATGGATATGGACAACAGTGTGAGGACAGACTAGGGGAGTGTGGGGCAGGCTGGGTGGAATGGGAAGAATAGGGAAAAATTGGGACAACTGTAATATCATAAACAATAAAACACTAAAAAAATAGTTGCCAAGGGTTTTACATTATGTATACATACCTTATTACAGTCTACTGGTATTATTTTACCAGCCCAAATGAAAGTTTTAAGCATTCTCTCCTTTTAGGCTATTTACCCTAACCATTTACAATTGTCAGATATAGGTGGGGCAAAAGTAGGTTTACCGTTGTTTGTAGGAAATTAATACAATAATTAGTAAATAATAATATAAGAATAAATTCTTTGTTTCATGTACTCACAACTGTAAGCCTACTTTTCCCACCCTGTATATTCTCTACATAGATTTAGGATTACATGAAATGGTGTTATAATGTTTACTTCAACAATCAAAACGTAATTAAAAAATCTGAGAGGCAAAAGTTTATTGCACGTACCGTATTTTTGCTTACCATATATTTTTTTCCTTACCAATCTTCCAAAATGCCTTATTTTATCATTTCCTTTGTATTGAGAACTTCCTTAGCCTTCTTTTAGGCAAGGTCTGCTGGCAACAAATCATAGCTGTTTTTCATGTGAACATGTCTAGGTTTTCCCTTTTACTGAAAGGTATTTCCTGAATATAGGATTCTATGCTAACACTTCTTCTCCCTCAGTACTTAAAATGTGCTCCTTCCTTCTGGTCTCTATGGTTTCTGATGAGAAATCCACTGTCACTCAAATTGTTTTACCAATATAGGTAAGGCATGATTTATCTCTTGCTGCCTTCAAGATTCTTCTTAACATCTCTGACTCTGACTCACCCATCTCTCTCTATTATCAGAAATCTTGCAATTATATTAAGCCCACTAAGTTAATTCAGAATAATATCCATCTCAAAATCCTTAAATTCTTTACATCTACAAAGTGATTTGTGCCATGTAAGAGAATGTATTTGCAGTTTCCAGGGGTAGGACTTGGACATATTTGGTGGGGGGAACCATTGTTCTGTCTCCCACATTCCCCACCTCATCTGAGAGGCAAGCAATTCCATGATCCTAAAACTAAAAAAAAAAAAAAAACCCACAAAAATATCCTTCATGAACAAATGAAAATATTTTATAAAATATTAGCTATTTGTATCCTCAGCATATTAATAGTGTAATAAGAAAAACCAAGTGGTTTTTTTGTAGGTCAAGAATGACAGGATTCATTTAGCATTCAGTAATCAGTATAATACAAAATAAAAAATATTAAAGGAGCAAAAAACATATGAGCATCTCAATAGATTCACTAAAATAAGTTCTTCTAGCTAGGAGACAAATTTTAACACTTACAATGAAAGAAGCTGCTATCACTATAAACAAAACAAATTACAACAGTAAAATGTGAGTTAATGAGAACAATTTCAATTGAAATATAAAAGTAAGGCTGGAAAACTTCAGGATTTTAGGACAAAATAGAATGTAAATTTAATGAGTCTTGATAATGTGAAAGTATAAATATAATTTTTAAATCTGAAAGTGACAAAGAAAATGTAAAGGCATAGTTATAATCCTTCATAGTGAGTATTCCACATAATATAGTCTAAATATGACATTTCAAGGAGCAAACAGTTTAAGTATATTATTCAAATGAATGATATTTCAAGCTAGCAGAATGAAGTATGTGATCAGAGTAATATAACCAAGCAAGATGAGCATTTCAGTAGAGAATATTGAAAGATTAAGAGCACTGATTTTGTATTATTTTTATTGATTTTGGGAGCAAATTCACACCAACTAGAGTTAACAATAAAAAATAGAAGTTAAAAAGGTATATATCTGTGTATATATATATATGTGTGTGTGTGTGTGTGTGTGTGTGTGTGTGTGTGTGTGTGTAAGTTACAGGTCTAAATCTAAAAAAGAGGTAATATAAATATTTTAAATATTAAGAAGAAAGACATATACATATGAAAGCAAAACCACAAAATGCCCTATCTGGGTGGCTTATTTGATTAGAGTGTTGTCCTATGCATCAAAGGTTCTGGGTTCGATCCCCAATTGGGGCATGTGTGGGAGGCAACTGATCAATATATCTCTTACTCTCACATCGATGTCTCTCTCTCTCTCTGTCTCTTAAAAAAATCAATTAAAAAACATATTCTCAAGTGAGGATTAAAAAAGAAAGAAAAACTCAGTGGCTAGCATCAATAAATTCACAAACAAGTGCTAGAAAGGATGTGAAGAAAAGGTAATCCTCGTGCACTGTTGGTGGGAACACAGATTGGTGCAGCCACTGTGGAAAGCAGTATGGAGTTAACTCAAAAATTAAAAATGAAACTTCCTCATGACCCAGAGATTTTTATCCTAAGAAACCTGAAACAGATGGGGCCATAAAAAAAAAAAGGAAATCTTACCTTTTGTGATAGCATGGCTGGACCTAGAGAGCATTATGTTACATGACATAAGCCAGAGAAAGACAAGTACAATATGATTTCACTGAATTTATAATTTAATGAATAAGATGAACTAACAAAAAATAGGAACAGACTCATAGATACAGAACAGACTGACAATGGTCAAGGAAAAAAAGGGGCGGGGGTTGTGGGCTGGATGAAAAGGGTAAAGGGATTAAGCTAAAAAAAGAAGAAAAGTAAAACCTATTACACAGAGACAACAGTATGATTAAACGAGGAAAAGTGGGGTGGGGAGATGTAGAAGAGGGTTTCGAGGGGATAAATGGTGATGGAAGACAATTTGGGGTGGTATACATATATTATAATATATAGGTATTATGGAATTATATACTTGGAACCTACATAATTTTGTTAACCAATGTGACACCAATAAATAAAATGAAAAAACAAAGAAACTCAAATGACACAACAAATTATAAATGGAAAAGTGGAAAGTATGGACTTAAAAATGAAACACAATGAACATGCTAGAAATAAAGATCAAACATATTTTTGTCATTAAATAAAAATAAGACTTTTAAAAGTGAAATACATGCAAATAGAAAAACAGGAAACAAAAGATATAAAAGTTTAAGAGGAAAAAATGAAGGAAGAGCAGATCCTTGCAAATGAAAAACAAGAAATATCATACTATTAAAATCAAGGTAAAGAACTATTACAGCCATTTTATATTTTAAAAATGACACAGTTCTTGTCCCTGGTCAGTAGCTCAGTTGGTTAGAGTGTTGTACCAATGAGCCAAGGTTGCAGGTCAAGGAACATACAATACTCATCCCATGAATGCATAAATAAGTGCAACAAATCAATGTTTCTCACTCACTGTTTCTCACTCTGTCTTTGTCTCTGTCTCTCTCTCTATCAAAATTCAATAAAATTATGATGCAGTGCTTTATGAATGTGTACAATAGATACTTATTGATTGTTATGGACTTTTATTCTTTACTTTCAACACCTGAGAGATAGACTAGATAGAGGAACTAAAACAATAGAGGTCTGAAATTATATAATAAAAAAGATAGTTTTGACATATATGCATATATGCATGACTTCACACACATAACTAGCATGTTCTGAAAAAGAGAATAAATATTTTTTCAAATGCATATAGACCTTGTTTAAAAATTGGCTTAAATAAAAATAAAATAAATTACACTTCACAGATATAATAAAATCCAAAATATATAAAAACAATGCAGTGAAAGTTACAGTACAATCTGGGACAAATTTCAATGTTGGAAACATTTATAAGAAAAAAAATGAAAACTTAATTTGCAAAATCTTTTTAAAGAGATGCTAGTAAAAATATTATGGAAAAGATATTGTGTAAGCTTTTTTCATCAGCTTTGTTGTACAACCCATCTTGGGATCTCAGCAACTTAAAAGAACACAGTTTGCTTTATAATTCTTATCTCATGTAGGCTGAAGGTCAGCTCTGGCTCTGCTCTAAGCTACAGATTTGCTCCAGGGTGTTTCTGTTCAAGCTGTAAGAAAGCATTCATGTAAACAAGAGCAAAATTTGAGGAAGGGATGTACTGTAGTCTTCCCACAGTTGGCATAGAAATTGCCAGTCATATGACATGGAGCACAGTTTTATAAAGCTTTTGCAGGGACTAATAGTGAGTATTTATGAACAATACTGCAACCTCCACAATTGTTAAATCAGTGTACAAAGGTAAATATATATTAATAGATAAATGGAAACATAGCAATAAATGTAGAAAGCTCATTTGATTTAATAAACATTCATTATAAAATTCCTATAAAATGTGGGATAAAAGAGAATTTTCACAATGTGGTAAGTGGAATGTATGAAAAATATAAAATGAACAAGTTTTATAGGGTAAAATTTTATAAGTCAGGAAAAAACAAAAATGCTAAAATACCTCCTTACATTGTTTCATTACAGAATTCTAGCCAGTAAGGGAGTATAATAATTAAAAAGAAAGAAAAGAAATGCCATCCACATATAAAATATAAAATAATCTGTATACTGAGGTATCAAAAGACTTTAGCAGAAATGGTAGATGAAAGATCAATATACAAAGCCAACTAAGAGACATATTGAACATTCTATTCATAATAGCATAATCCACAATGGGTCTAAGAATACCTAATAAAAAGATATGTTAGAACTTAATGGAAAAATGTTGTAAGTATGAGGGCTAAGGGTTAAGCATAGACAAAACAGTTATGAAAAAGAATAAGATAGGATGTTTTACCCTATAATTTATATATAGTTTTTTACAAAGATATAATAATAAATACAGTGTTTTATTAGCTTAGGAATAGTCAAATAGTAAAAGTATTGGGAAGCTATAAAGGGACTCATGCATATTGAAAACTGATATATGGTAGCATTGTTACCATCAATCAGTGGGAAAAGGGACCTTTGGGACCAATGCTGGGACCATTGGTTTTCTAAGTGGAAAATTATCTTAAAAATTAGATCCATATTTTATGTAAAATATGAAAATATATTTCAGACAGATAATTAACATAAATGTAAAAAATAAATGTCAATGTTTAAGGAAGAAAGGAGTTTGATATTAGAATATTTTGTCATTAAATGTTTAATATGCATGCATATGTTATTTTCTAATAAACTTCAACTTATTCTGTATTTCTGACTTGAACAAAAACTTTCATATACTCACTACCCATTGAATACTGAACAACTGTCCTTATTTTTAACTAGTTTCTGTTTTGCATTTAAAACAACAAGTTGCTAGTTGGTTTTATTTTATATCCAGATATATTCATATAGTTCTGTCTACTATGTTTAATAACTTCTTAAACAATTTAATCAAGGGTTTATTCTCATTTATCTTTTTTTGAAAATCCTAAACACTAAGTAGCCTAAGTTTAAAGTGTTTCTCAGGTTCTCATACTATACTTTACTTTCTTCTGAGGTGAATTACTCATCTGATTATTAATTATTAATTTTGTTAACTCTCTGAGAGTAATATCTTAGCTTGTATGTTTGAAATTAAATTGGAGGCCTCCCTTTTTTCTCCCTCATTACTTTTCCAGCCTCAGGAGTTTGTAATTTAAAAAAAAACTGATAATGCAGGATTTCCAATTCAAAACCAGATTTTTAAAAATTAAAATATCACTGGATTGTTCCATTAGTGAACTAGAACACCACCAGAAAAATTACATCTACTCTTTGTTTTATTTGTTATTCTATCTCTATCTCCTTGCTCAGATGCAGCAACTCTACTCAAGTGTGTATACTTTGTTTCTCTATGTTCTTCATATAAATAGATATGCCTAAACAATAAATAATTTAGGCTTTCTTGTTTGTAAACTATATGTAAAAGATGTTATGCAATATTTTTTTCTATGTCTTTCCTTTTTCACAATATTATATTACTAGGCTTTACACACTTTACTGTATGTGACTGTGATTCTCTTGGGTATCTTTGGTATTCCATTGTGAAAACATGCCTTTATATATACATATTGTGTCATTCTTTCTCATTTCTATGGACAGGTATGCTTCCAGAATTCTTGTTATCAGCACATAAATGACACTTTTTACACATATGACTTTTTGTATCACATGTTTATACCCGAGAGTGGAATGACTGAGCATTTGATACCTGAAAATTCAGCTTTATAAGAAGGTTCTAGACAAGTTTCCAAAGTAATTGCACCAATTTAAATTCCTATCAATAATGTGTGATGTGGACTCCATCCAGAGGGTCCATATATGTTGTGGATGCAATGAACAAATTCACATGGACTACTGAAGTCCTGTGGAGAAAAAGGGACAGAGCAGCTACTCTCTCAAAGGGAGAATGCCTCAACCCTTGCCTGGACAGGCTTTTATTGGCTTTCTAATAGCATACATCAAAGAAGGTTCTCATTCATTACGCTTGGGTTTGCTTTAGGTAATTATTTTTTACAGATAACAAAGGAAAGGATATTACTGATTACTTCCTGCAGAAAAACAAGGTAAAAATTTTGCAAATGCAAGGGAATGATAAGAGTAATTTATCTGGTTACACTCTGTCCTTGGGAGAATTAGCACAGACTTCAGGAAGTTACTGTAAAGATATGCAGTAAGCATCTGCTGTTTCAGCTCAGGGTGAGGGAGTTTTAGCAAGAGCAAGCCTCAAAGTAGCCTAGGTATAATGCAGGCCTAATTTCCCACAGCAAAACTGATGCATGGATTTGGTGTCCTGTGTGCTGACACACACCTATGGGCTTTCCCATAGGGCTGGGCTATGTTTGCCATTTCCAGGCAGATCGGTTCCCTATAAATGTGTAAAGGGATCCTGATCCACGGCTCCTCTAATAATTGTCCCTGTCAGGCTCCATTTTTAAATTGGTTTTTGAAAACTGAATTCTACTGGGATCTTGATTGGAATTTTTATGATTCTAATGAGGATGGACAGCATTTAAAAAATGTTTAGTCACATGTTTTTTGTCTTCTTAGAAATCACAGTTTATTTCTTTTGCTTATTTTTCTATTAGATTTTTTATTGATTTTAAGACTTCTCTATATTCAAAACTAACTTTTATAAGTTACAGATTTTGGAAAAACCTTTTGAGAACTTATAACCTATCTTTTTACCTTTTTAAAAGTAAAATGACAAATAGAATTCCTTAACATTATTATATTCAAATTTATCCATCGATTATTTTTTGATCCTGGAGATAAAAGCAAGTTATCAAATGACAAGTATATATAAAACTTATTAAAGTATATAAAACAATAAACTCTGTCACAGATTCTGTCATTAGGCAATGACAAAAAGACATAAAAAGACCAATAATGAAAGAGAAAATGTAAGAATTTGCAAAACTGTTTATTCTCACCAGCAACAAATAAGAAAATATGAGAATTAATATTCTGAGAATATTTCTTTTCATTTATCATAATAATCAAAATTCAAAAAATCATAGTATTTACAGTGGATGAGGATTAATTGAACGTATAATCTAATGATTTGAGGCTGAAAATGTGTTTCATGAATCTTTAGCATTGAGTCATGTGGGAGCATGTTAGAATTTCAGAATCTCAGGCCACACCCAAGATCTGACCAAGTCAGGATCTTCATTTTAACAATATACACAAGTGACTCATATGCTTATTAAAATTCAAAAAGCACTAGTCAAATACCCTCCTTTTAAAACTGCAATATATTACAATGGTTTTGGAAAATAATTTAGCAATATTTTCAAGGTTGAGTACTTATATAAATCTGTGGCAATGCTATATATTAGCAAAAAGAAAGAAAAAGAACAAACATCCCACATGCATGGGAACTGTTAAAAATCAAACTTATCCATGTGATATACATTTATTTATCTAGTTAATACAATTGTTAACAGGTTATGGATAGTGCTTATATGACCAGCTATAAAATCACATATACAGTATAACTTCAAAATTTACTTAAAATACAGAAAAATTATCAATAGAAAATATGTTAAAATGCAAATATTATTAGCAATTTTTACCATTAAATTTTACATGCATATTTCTTAGATTACTTAAATAAATTTAATGAATGGCAGAGGATTGAAATGAAAAAACACTAAGAGCCCAGCAATAACATGGAATTAAATGGATTGTATGTGGGTTTAGTGGTTGATCTCTGACTCTGTCTGAGAGTCTTACTGTACTTCTCCAGTTTCTTCCACATCCTGATGTTTTAGTTCACTGCCTACTTAATAGTCTCTTGACATTTCCTCCATAAGCTTTGCTTACTGGCCTTTGGCTTACATTTATCTTCTCTGTATGACACTTCTCACTACTTTCCTGGCAACGGACCTTACCTACCTTGGCCCCAAGGTGCCAAAATGGGTCCCATACCCTCCAGCTGGCCCTGCTGATGCCACAAGGGATGCCCCAGGCATCCTCCTCTTTCCAGATTTGATGTTTAAATGCTGTGTCTGAAAGACATTGGTTGCTAAACCCCAAAGAATAAAACTTTAATAATGTTATATTATCATGTTTGAGAAAATATCTGAAATCAGAAAACTGGGTGAGTGGTGCTCTATCTAGATCTGCTGGAATTAGTCTAATTTTGAAAAAGGCCATCTTTTAATATTTATGGTTACATTCTACTCCACGCAGGCCACAATTCATACCTCATTACCCAGGGGAGATCTCATTCCCCTCTGGTTTTAATTAGGCTGGAAGCTTTTGTGCCATGATTTATGAGGTTTTCAAGAAAATCTGAGTCCTCTTGAACCGTGGGGTTGGGCAGCAAATATTGGCTACATACATAAAGAAAATAAACCAGAGCAATTCCATATGCCTTTCTGTCTTAGAGAGCTTTTTCCCTCCTTAAATAATTGACAAGGACTTTCACACTAGACAGGCTTTTCCAGCCTTTTGCAGATCTAATAAAGATGAATGAAGAGTGTACAGACACAGTAAAGCAGAGAAACAGGAAGATAAGAAAACAAGCAGTTCAACAGCTCATATAACAATTTTTTTTTTCTGTAGAGAAAGGAGAAATGGTCATAAAAATGGAGGATATAAAACAACAGATGTGCTAACTTTTTAACATCATTTCTATGGAATGATGATAAATGAGGGCTTTGCATTTGCAGAGAAATGGCTAACTTGCCAATGATATTTTATGGTCAGGATGTGCAAGTTTACAGCAATGACTTACTCCAGGGTTATTAAGCCTTGTATTAAATGTTGTTGACCACATATCTTCAGGGTTGCAATAGTGAAGAGAATAATTTTGCCCTTTCACAATGCAAGCTGTTATTTCCAGTAATTTATAAGTTTGCATCAGCATATTTTCTTAACACTAATAACAATATTCAGATAAAATATAGGAATAAAAGCATACAATAATAGAAAAAAATCATCCAGGCCAGGAAAAATCTTTGTATAGAAAACCATTCTTCTCTCTCTCTCACACACAAAATATCTGTCACACACACACAAACAGCTGGGATATTTAAATTGTTAACTTTAAAAAAAACAATTAATAAATAGTACATTAATGTGATTATCATAATTTTTTATTTTATTGAATATATTTTACTGATTATTCTATTACAGTTGTCTGATTTTACCCATTTGCCCCCCTCCATCCAGTATTCCCATTCCCTCCAGCAATCCCTCCTTAGTTCATGTCCATGGGTCATACATACTGAGTTCTTTGCCTTCTTCATTTCCTATACTCTTCTTAACATTCCCTTGTCTATTTTGTGCCTACTAATTATGCTTCTTATTTGCTGTACCTTTCCCCCATTCTCCCTCTTCCCTCTTCCCAATCATAACCCTCCATGTGATCTCCATTTCTATGATTCAGTTCCTGTTCTAGTTGTTTGTTTGCTTACTTTGTTTTTGGTTTTTTGAAGATAATTCTTTTTTAAAGATTTTATTTATTTTACTTTTAGACAGAGGGGAAGGGAGGAAGAAACAGAGGGAGAGAAACATCACTGTGTGCTTACTGGTCCCTACTGGGGACCTGGCCCCCAACCCAGGCATGTGCCCTGACTAGGAATCCAACTGACAGCCCTGTGGTTCACAGGTTGGTGCTCAATATGCTGACCCATACCAGCCAGAGCTGTTTTCTTTTCTTTTCTTTTTTTTTAGATTGCATTGTTGATAGTTGTCAGTTTGTTGTCATTTTACTGTTCATAGTTTTGATCTTCTTCTTTTTCTTAGATAAGTCTCATTTACATTTCATATAATAAGGGCTTGGTGATGATGAACTCCTTTAACTTGACTTTATCTGGGAAGCACTTTATCTGCCCTTCCATTGTAAATGATAGCTTTGCTGGATAGAGTAATCCTGGATGTAGGTCCTTGCTTTTCATTGAATATTTCTTGCCAGTCCCTTCTTGCCTGCAAGATTTCTTTTTAGAAATCAGGTCACAGTCTTATGGGGACTCCTTCATAGGTAACTCTCTTATTTTCTCTTGCTGTTTTTAAGATTCTCTCTTTATCTCTCACCTTTAGCATGCTTTGGTGTGGCCTTCTTTGGGTCCACCTTGTTTGGGATTTTCTGTGTTTCCTGAACTTGTATGTTTATTTCCTTCACTAAGTTGGGGAACTTTTCTTTTGTTATTTTTTTCAAATAAGTTTTCAAGTTTTTGCTTTAGAAAGTAAAGATATTCTAAAAGAAAATGAAATAAAAATCATCTAAAATGCTACCTCCCAAACCCTGGCTGGTGTGGCTCTGTTGGTTGGAGCTTCATCCTATAACTGAAAGGTTGTGGGTTCAAGTTCTGGACAGGGTATATACCTAGGTTGTTGCATGTTTAATCCCTGGTCTGACTGCCAACCACCCAGGGTCTGGGTGCATATGGGAAGCAATCAATCAATGGTTCTCTCTTTCCCCTTCTCTCTCCCTTCCTCTCTCTCTAAAAGCAATGAAAAAGTATCCTTGGGTGAGGATAAAATAAATATTAAATTAAATTTAAAAATGTCACCGCTCAAATGTTTTATTCACATTTACATATATATACTTCGAGATACATATACATACTGATGGGATTTCATTTAAATAACATTTTTGCAAATATTGTTTTTAAAAATAAAATGAGTGTTTTACATGTTGAATGAAAGTATGAATTATTCTTATCAATAATTGCATGTTTTATTGTGTGAATACATCATAAAGCTTATAATTCATCAAACTTTGGATATCAATATAGTTTCTAGTCTTACAGTATTATCAGTAATTCAACATTTGATGCATCTGTTTGCACATCATTTCATCATCCATTATTGTGGTCTCATGGGAGATTACTAAAATGATAATGTTTATATTTTAAAAGTCTTGTTACCTATTGTTATATTTTTAATAAAAATGAATTTACCAAATTAACCTACATTCAACACTTCTGGTGTACATTCAAATCAACATTTGATATTAACATTTAATTTAAAAAAATTTACAATTAAAATATAATATTATTTTAATTTCCATTTTTGAAGAATAAAAATACACATGTATTTTTGCTCTTATACTACTCTTCTGAATGCCTGTTAAACAGTTTTACTCATTTTTCTATTAAGATCATGGTTTTCATTGTACCTTGTATAAATTAAAAATACTAATTCATCCCTTATATTGAAAAAGTAACACCCACATATCATATCAAAATTGGAAAATATGTGTAAGCAAAAAATAAGAAAGAATGCAAAACTATGGATAGTGAAGAAATAGGCATGTGTAATCTCTAAACAGGGAAGCAATATTTTAGCAAAAATGTATTTGTTTTATGACTGAGTATATCTTTCTAAGGGAAATGAAGCAAAAAAATTAAAAATAATTTAATCTGTCCAGAGTTTAGTTTAGTAGTATTTTAATGAAAATACATCTATGTTAGGAAAAATATAGAAATAAAATAATAATTGAGAAAAAAAACATATAATCAATCCATACACTTCAGACATTGAAAATAACTCTATGTAAAGTAACATCATTAATATTCTGAAATGACCTATAAATACTTAAAATTTTAAATGTAAAATTCAATATTTGTAACAAAAATATTAAAATCAATTAACAAAATATCGGTAAAAATTAAGAACATAAAGAGCCAAATGATGCTCTATAATGACATATATATATATATATATATATATATATAGATATATAGATATAAATTGTTCAAACTTGCCAGTAAACAGATCAATAATTTTTATTTTTGTAATTAAATTCTATTTAGTCTCATTTTAACTAAGGTAATATATCAAAATTGTAATAGTAATAGTGATAATTATAACCATGATCACCAGCATTCTTAAGTGCAGAAGAAAACAAGCACACTCATATAGAAAAACAGATTAGTCTGCAAAAAGAAAACATGCCAAATAAGCACATGAAAAGATGTTCAACAACTGATCACTAGTTAAATACAAATCAAAACTGCAATGAGATATCACTTATACTCATTAGTAAAACAGAAAGTAATGTGTTATTTTTTTTAAACCACATTAAATAATGAATGGTAACAAGGGTATGGAGATATTAGGTCTCTTATGCACTGCCAGTGGAAATATAAATGATGCAGCTACTAAGGTGGGTCCTTGAAAAATTAAAAATAGAATTATTTTATAAACTGAGAATTTCATTTCTCGGTACCTATCCAAAAATAGTGAAAGCAGAACCTTAAATAAATACACTTATATATCTATTTTAATAAAGGGCCATTCACAATAGTCAATGTGTGGAAGCAACCCAAGCATCTATCAAGAGGTAAATAAAATGTGGTATATAAATACAATGGAATATTCAGCCTTAAAAAGAAAGAAAATTCCAGCACATACCACAACATAGATAAAACTTAAGGACATTATGCTAAGTGAAATAAAGCAGTCACAAAAAGACATTTTAAATGCAAAGGATCTATTTACATGAGGTATCCATGGTAGTCAAATCCATAGTAATAGATAGTAGAATGGTGTTTGCCATGAACTTGGCTGGGGGTGGGGAATGGGTAGGGAGGAAAAAGGGAAAAATGATAGTTGTATAATAGGTGTCAAATTTTAGTTTTGATAAAAAAAAGTTCTGGAGATTAATTGTACAAAATGTGAATATATTTAACATCACTGAACTGTACAATTAGAAATAACTAAGATAGTAAATTTTACCACAATAAAAGTAATTTAAAAAACACACCAAAATAACAATGGAGAAAAATATGCCAAAATACTTTTTAAATGTACATGCCTTTTGATGTAACAAATACTCTTTTAATTAATATTACAGATATATGTAAAAAGTTTATGAACATGATCATTTTAAATATTTAAAGGTCATAATGGGGGAAAGAGGGGGAAGGGTCAAGTCAAGGAACATGTATAAAGGACCCATGGACAAGGACACTGTGGGAGAGGATTGAATGTAGGGGGTTGTGGACAGGGCAGAGGAGAGCAATGAGAGAAAAATGGGGACAACTGTAATTGAACAACAATTTAAAAATTAAAAAAAAGGTTCACCAACCAGAATAGACAAAGTTATGTCAATTAGATGAAATATGGTAGTTCTTTGGTACTTGGCATTAATCCACTCCAGAACTCAAGACAAGTACCAAAACTGATGAATATTGAACAAATTTTTCCCATAAGAAATAATGTAATTAGAAATAATTCGTGAAATGTCTCTAGAACTTTCACATTTTATTGGGCTACTATTGAGGAATGAGGTTGATTTTTTAATACAGAACCTTAAAACTAAACAGACATGGATTTAAAAAACAATTAATTACATAAAAATAAAATAAAATTTAACTTTACCTATACTGAGAGGAGTTCCCTGCATGATGGGATGGTGGTGAGGTAAAAGAGGAGGAGGAGAAGGGCTAACTGTTGGAAGAGGAGTCTTCTTCCAAGACAATTTCAGGCCATTTCTCAGGGGTTTCTTTTGTTCTGTCTCTTGACTTCACTGAACACTGAGCACTGTTGGAGACTCAGATTTAGGGAGTTTCACTGAAAACCTATCAATATAAACTTGTTTTTGTCTATGTTTCAAAATGTTTCTAAAAGGCAAAATTGTCTGTTCATTAAACAAGTCCACATTTCTGCTTGCTAGAGCTTTGTCTAGGTGAGACTTTTTGACAGACTTTAGAACTTGAACCCATTTACACACTTTTTTTTATCAATGCAGTAGATGCTTCCTTCCTTCCCTCCTCCTCATGTGAACAACTTTCCTCAGCCCCTCTCTGTTGCTGTTCCTTTTGAAGTTCCTGCAGTTCCTCAGTGCTGGGCTCTGGTCTGTGCTCCTCCACTAACTCTTCGACATATTCATTATTGACCTCTATCTGGGCCCATGGAATTGCCCAGAGACACAATAGCTCTACTACTGAGTCCCCAGGATCATCCTTAAAGCCTTCAAAGTCCCTTGGAGTTTAGTTTCTGGCTGCTTTAGCTTATTTCTTTCAGGCAGAATTCATAATCCTGTAAGAGACTTCACCCCAGGCCTCATCTATGAGAGCAAGACAGTAGAGGATAGTAAAATGGTCCTTCTGGAACTCTGAGTGTCAACTGTGTATCCATGATTACTTCAAAACACCTCTGGAAAATTACCTTTGTATAGGGTTTTTTGCAGTTGTAAATGACATGCTGGTCCATGGGCTGCAGCAGAGTTGTGTTAGAGGGCAAGAACTTGACGGTTATGAAATTAACTCCTCCAGCAAGTTGTCCTCCAAGCTTGGAGAGTGAGCAGGGAGCAGTGTCCATAATTAACAAAGCCCTCGGAGGCAGTTTGTTTCCCTGCAAATATTTTTTCATGCTGGGGCCCAAAACTTCATTAATCCCCTGTATAAAGAACTGCCTCATCACCTAAGCTTTAGTACTAGCCAGCCACATCACACTAAACTTGCTTTTTATCACATTCTTTCTCTTTAAAACTCACAGGTTTGCACTGTGATACACTGGAAGAGACTTACATTTTAAATCCCCACTAGTATATCCCCATGCAACTACGAAATTAGCCCTTCATCAGCTCGTGCCCTGGCAATGTCTTCTCTTGAGTGACATGCGTTCTGTTAGGCATTTTCTTCCAGAACAAACCAGTGTCATCTCAGTTAAACACTTCTTGGGGGATAAAATGCTCAGTCTCCAAATACTCTCTAAACTCAGTGACATTGCTTTCAGCACCTTCTTTGTTGGCACTGGCTGCCTCTCGTGCCTCACCACATGATGAATGCCAATTCTCTGTTTAAATTTATTGAATTATCCATGACTGGCTTTAAACTCTTCAGTACTCTCACTACTTGTTCCACACTTGTCTTTTAGTAGATCAGCATGCAATTGCCTCACTTTCTCGCAAATTATTGCCTCAGAAATGCTGTCACCCACTAATTGTTTTTTATTAATCCAGATGTAAACACATTTTTCAACTTCTTTGAATGTCTGTGTACATTACTTATTCACAGACTTTATACCTTTAGCTATACTTGCTGTTTTAATTGCTTCCTCATTTCTCACTGTTGTTGAGATGATCATTCTTGGCATCTTAAACATCTTAAGAGCAATATCAGTCACTCCTACATGACCCTCACACTTAGCTATGATCTATATTCTTTAAAATTTTTTAAAGATTTTATTTATTTGTAGAGAAAGGAAGGAAAAAGAGAGGAAGAGAAACATCAATGTGTGCTTGGCTCTTGTGAGCCCCCTACTGGGGACCTGACCCACCACCCAGGCGTGTGCCTTGACTGGGAATTGAACCAATTACCCACTGGTTCCCAGGTCAGCACTCAATCAACTGAGCCACACCAGCCAGGACAGCTCTTTATTCTTTTCAACTGTGATTCTCATTAACTGCCTTATAGGCTTAGCAGTATTACTTTTAACATTTTTGGGACCTATGATTAGCACTTAAAATGCACAGCAGTTACAACAAATAAGTGTGTGTTCTGCACTATTCACGAAGCTATTATGAGACTGATGCGTTGACCTCTGTTTCATCATAGGAGAGGGACGCCGAGTGGCAAGTAACAAGTGATGAAATATTTTCTCTTGTGTGTCAGCATCAAAACTCATACAAGTTGTAGCAAGTGCGTGGAGTGCTGAAACATTTTTTCTTGTCAAAATGCAACGAGTAAAGGGTTTGATGAGTTCTGAAACTGAACGAGTACCAAGGTATAACTGTACTTATTTTAAACTCATATTAGAATAAAATTTCAGGGTAATGTCTGGTTTTGGTCATGACAGAATAACTGTATTCAGAATTGTCTTGCTTTCATGAAGAACAGATTTACAAAATATAAAAGGCAATTCTGCAAATGCCATACCTCAACCAATGCAGATTGGTTGAAACAGATATTTAACCATTCACCATGAATATCCTAAAGGCCTTTACCAAACCAGAGCATGATAATCTAACTCAAATAGAAAAATTTATTTACTGGATGAAGTTAACAGAGTTAAGTGTTGACAGATATGATCTGGAATTGGGGAACATGGCCAGAAAAGAAAAATACAAAAAAATTACCCCTAATCTACATAAAAATTTACATCTGGTTTTTGACCACCTTCCTAGATTAACATGGCAAGAGTCCAAGGGGCTTTGTGCAGGTGTACTAGACATCAGAAAACAAATTTCAGAGGCTGCATACTGTAGGGAGACAAAATTTTGAGCTCATGCTCAAAATGAAGAGACTTATTTAACACTTCAGACTTTCAGGCATGACCTAAATAAGCTGACATAAGTTGTAAAAAATGTGCCACTCTAGTGGGGGATATTGATAATGAGGAAGGCTATGCATGTTAGAAGGGGGCAGGTTGTATATGGGAAATGTCACAATTTTGCAGTGAACCTAAAACTGCTCCCAAAATGCCTAAAAAAAAAAGTTGCAGGATTCCCAGTACTGATTTCAAGATTTTTACTAAGGGTACAGTATTCAAAGCTATGTAATATTGGGAAGAATAGACAAATGTAGTAATGGAAGAGAACAGACAGTCTTATGGAAAAATATATTTAAATATATTTACAGTAATACCAAGACACAAAAATACTTAGAAAAATTAATAATGGACATGCAATAACAAAGCAAAAAAAAAATACAAAAGATTGCTATGAGAAAGTAACATCCACTGCAATCAAACAAGATGCATAAAACAAAAACAATAAAAATCACCAAGAATTACAGCTGTCTCTATCTGCAGATGACATTATTTTTACACAGAAACTCTTTAGCCTCTAAAATCAACTATTAAAATTGAAAAGTAAAATTAATAAGGCCACAGGATACAAAGTTAATGTACATAAATCAATGGTATTTTATGCACATGTACTTAACAATGGGAAAATAAAATTTAAATGTATGCACTAAACATACAAATTACTTAGAAAAAATTAACAATGGGCATATAATGACTAAATGGTGCAATTCACAAACTATAATATGCATATTCAGTCAGATTAAAAAATTTATCTAAAATATATGGGAAAATCTAAAAAATTTAGACTATCCAAAGAATTTTTTAGGAGAAAGGCAAAGTTGGAAACCTATTCAACATAATTTCAAGACTTCTACAGGAGTATATCACATCCCTCTGGACTGTAGAGGCAGCAGCAAGCTAAAGCCCACATCTTAGCTCCTGGCTACAGAAAAGCTGGAAAAGCCTCAGATAGGAGGACACCTGGCCCAGGCACAGAGGGAAGCTCTGCATGGCTTATAAATAATAAGAGGAAAGAAGGTAGTCTTTTGATTTGAGAGGTGCTCAACCAGAGACTGAGTAGCTAAGTGGATCCACAAACCTGGGTTGGGTTTGCCTCACTCTGTGAGCCCAGAGAATAAGTGGCTGACTTTAACCTGGCAGCTCACAAAGGACCTGGGCCAGAGGCTGGGAAACTGTGAATATTGCAGCTCATACCAGTTGCCCATCCTCTCAAAACCATAGGAAGGGAGAAAAGCGAAACCACACTACCCTCCTCCTGTGGCATCCAGATAGACCAGCAAATTTGCTGAATAGGTGTAAAGTCATCAGAAGGCTTATTTTTTTCTTTCCTCTATTTATTTTCCTTTATTTCTTCCCCCAAGTGAGACAATTAGATGTGGAGTTATGAAGGGTCCAGAGACAGATCCAAAGGGGAAGCATAAGGCTAAACCCCCAAATTGAGAAACGGAGACAAATGTCATTTTGCTATCCCATAGAGCTGGCATTTTATTGCTTATATGTATTATTATTTTTCATTATTTTTACCACTTTTATTTTATTAGTATTTTTGAAATTTTTCTTCCATATGTTTAGTTTTCCTCATTTACTTCCTTGTTTAATTGCATTGTTTGACTAGTTCTCCTTATTCTCTCTTTATTGCCTTTTAATTTTCCTGCTTTCACTTCACTTGTGTTCCAATAACACAGAACTCTTGATCATGTACTTTCTATTCTGGTTGTCCAAATCCTACATTTTTTTGTCATACTATTGTTGTTCCAGTACTATTGTAAATAATTGTTGTTCCATAAAATAGTACATACTATACAGCAACTCTCCCTCATCTTGGCCCACTTCCCTTTGTCCTGAACATTATTATTGTTGTGGTTAACTCTATTCTCTCTCACACTATACCTACTTTCTACCCTTTATTCTCACTACATATCATCATCTAACCTTGTACATGTGCTCTGTTTTTTGGATTCATCTTACAATCCTCCTCTTCTCTAAGAGTCTTATCTCTCTTTCACATTTTCTAAAAAGTGGCTACTTGGGTGAAATATCACAGTTAATGCTATACTTATCTAAAGTATCTCCTATCTCCTCTGTACTTGCTGATAATTTAAATCTCATAAAACACTCTCCCCCTGTCTTAATGCATTTTGCCTACTGATGCCACTGATCACATACAAAAATAAGAGGGAGCTGCAAACATCAGTATACTTGTTGGAGGAGAAAAAGCACCAACAAAGGAACCACCAAATGGTAAAAACCCAAGTACAACAAGAGAGCCCACACAAACAGGAGAAAGGGCAAACCTTGAGTGTCCAGACAAGGAGATCAAAGAGACTACACCATTGAACACCAAAGAATTCCTACCATTAAGTTCACCCTACAAAGACAGCTAGCAAAGTGAAACACCATGAAGCACAGAAACAAACAAAAAGAGTGACCTAAGATGGGGAGACAAAAATAAAATATGCAATCAAAAGGAATGGAAGACTCCCTACTAAAAGAACTAAAAGAAATAAAGGTAAGCAAACTATAAGATATAGAATTCAAAACAATGCTTATAAAGATTCTCAAGGAACTCACAGACTACAAGGAACTGAGTAAGAACTACAACAATATGAAAAAGGAAATAGAAACTATAAACAAAAACTATGAAGAAATGAACAATAAAAGCTCAGAAATAAAAAACACAATAGAAGAAATTACAAGCAGGCAAGATGAAGCACAGGATTGAATCATAGAGCTGGAGGACAAGGTAGGGGAAAAAAAAACCACCCAGAAAGAGCCAGAAATGAAAAAGAGGCTCAGAAGGAACAAAGAAGTAGTAAAAGGACTGCAAGACAACATGAAATATAATAATATTCGGATAATAGAGATACCAAAAGGAGAAGAAGAAAAGCAAAGGAAAGAAAAACTGTTTGAAAAAGTAATGATGGAAAACTTCCCTAATTTGATGAGAGAAAAAGTCACACAAATCCAGGAAACACAGAGAGTCCCAAAGAAGAGGAACTCAAAGAGGCCCACTTCAAGACACATCAAAATTAAAATGGCAAAATTCCAAAACAAAGAGAGAATCTAAAAGCCAGCAAAAGAAAAACAGGAAGTAATATGCAAGTAAGCCCTGATAAGACTAGCAGCTGACTTCTCAATGGAAACACTCCAAGCCAGAAGGTAAAGCAAAAATATTCCATGTAATGAAAACCAAAGTTCTGCAACCAAGACTACTCTATCCAGAAATGTTCTTAATTAAAATGGAAAGCCAATTTAGGAGCTTCGCAGACAAAAGAAGGCTCAAAGAATATACTACCACAAAACCAGCTCTGCAAGAGATGCTGAAAGGACTGCTTTAAGAAAGAAAGAAGAAAGAAAGAAAGAAAGAAAGAAAGAAAGAAAGAAAGAAAGAAAGAAAGAAAGAAAGAGAATAAGAGAGAGAGGAACACAGGTATGAAGAATGGCAATGAGTAAATGCCTATCAATAATAACCTTAAATGTAAATGGATTAAATGCTCCAAGCAAAACACAAAGAATAGCTGAATGGATAAGAAAGCATGACCCACACATATACTGCCTACAAGAGACCCACCTCAGAACAAAAGACCTGCACAGACTGAAAGTGAAGGACTGGAAACAAATATTCCAGGCAAATGGACAAGAAAAAAAAAGTGGGGTAGCAATACTCATATCAGACAAAATAGACCTCAAAAAAAGGGCCATAAGAAGAGACCCAGAAGGTCACTTCATAATACTCAAGAGAAGAATACATCAAGAAGACATAAACATTATAAATATATATGCACCCAACATAGGAGCACCTAAATACATAAAGAAAATCTTGAAGGACTTTAAGAAATATATTGATGGCAACACAATTATAGCAGAGGATTTCAATACCCTACTGTCAAAAATGGATAGATCTTCCAAACAAAATATCAACAAAGATATTGAGACATTGAATAATGTTCTATATCAAATGGACTTAACTGATATATACAGAGACTTTCATCCCAAACAAGCTAAATACCCATTCTTTTCAAATGCACATGGAACATTTTCAAAAATAAACCATATTTCATAAATCATAGGACACAAAATAAGCCTCAACAAATTCAAGAAAATTGAAATCATATCAAGCATTTTCTCTGACCACAAGGAAATTTCTCTGTTTAAAACTAGAAACTAACCTCAAGGAAAAAAATCAAAATCACTCAGACTCATGGAGATTGACTAGCATGCTACTGAACAATCAATGAGTCAAGAATGAGATCAAGGAAGAAATAAAAAAGTTTCTGAAAACAAACAAAAATGCATTCACAATAACCCAAAAGTTATGGGAAACAATGAAGGCAGTCCTGAGAGGGAAGTTTATAACAATACAGTCCTACCTAAAGAAGATAGAAATGTTTCAAATGAACAACGTAACCTTACACATACAAGAACTCAAGGAACAACAATAAAGACACCCCAGGGAAAGTAGAAGGAAGGAAATAACTAAGGTCAGAGCAGAATTAAATGACATAGAGACTAAAATTACAATTCTAAAGATCAGTAAATCCAGGATCTGGTTCTTCAAAAAGATAAACAAAATCAATAAGCCTTTAAGCAGACTCATCAAGAAAAAAAGAGAGAGGACCCAAATAAACACAATCAGAAATGAAAGAGGAGAGATTACAACTGATACCACAGAAATACAAAGGATTGTAAGAAATTTCTATGAAGTGTATGTCAAGAAATTTGTAATCCTAGGTGAAATGAACAAATTTCTAAAAAATATATAATCTTCCAAAACTGAATGAAGAAGAAGCAGAAAGTCTGAACAGACCAATAGCAGCAGATGAAATTGAAGCAGTAATCAAAAAAACTCCCAACACAAAAAAACCCTGGACTGTATGGTTTCATAGGAGAATTCTATAAAGCATTTAAAGAAGAGCTAACTCCTATCCTTCACAGACTATTCCAAAAACTCCAAGAAGAAGGAAGACTCCCAAACTCTTTCTATGAGCCAGCATCCTCTTAATCCCAAAACTAGATAAAGGCACAACAAAGAACAAAAACGTCAGGCCAATGTTACTGATGAACATAGATGCTAAAATCCTCCACAAAATATTGGGAAACCACATCCAACAATACATTAAAAAGATCATAGACCATGACCAAGTGGGATTCATCCCAGGGATACAAGGATGGTAAAATGTTCACAAAGCAATAAATGCAATATATCACGTAAACAAAACAAAAGACAAAAATCACGTGATCATATCAGTAGATGTGGAAAAAGCATTTGATGAGGCACAGCACCATTTGTAATAGAAACACTCAGCAAAGTGGGAATAGAGGGAGCATTCCTCAACCTAATAAAGGCCATATATGAGACCTACAGCCAACATCATACTCATTGTGCAAAGCCCAAAAACTTTCCCACTAAGATCAGGAACAAAAAAGGTTGTCCACTTTTACCACTTCTGTTCAATACAGCATTTGAAGTCCTAGCCAGAGAAATTGGAGAAGAAAAGGAAATAAAAGGCATCTAAATTGGAGAAGAGGAAGCAAAACTGTCATTGTTTGTTGATGACATAATAGTGTACATAGAAAATCCTATAGACTCCCCCCAAAATCTGCTTGACCTGATAAATGAATTTTGCAAAACAGCAGGATACACAGTCAATATTCAGAAGTCAAAGGCATTTTTGTTTAGAAACAATGAAATATCAAAAACAGAAATCAGGAAAAGTCCAATTTAGTATAGCAATGAGAAAAATAAAATACCTAGCAATAAACCTAACCAAGGAGGTAAAAGACATGTACTCAGAAAACTACACAACAGTAAAGAAAGAAATTAAGGAAGAAAGAAACAAATGGAAACATATATTGTGTTCATGGATAGGAAGAATTAACAAAATGTCCGTACTCCCAAAAGGAATTTATAGATTCAATGCAATACCTATTAAAGTGCCAATGGCATATTTCACAGATATAGAACAAACACTGGTCAGTTAATATTTGACAAAGAGGACAGCAGCATAAAATGGAGTAAATATAGCCTCTTCAACAAATGATGTTGTGAGAACTGCACAGCTACATGCAAAAAAATCAAAATTGATCATCAACTTACACCATGCACATAAACAAATTCAAGGTGGATAAAAGACTAAATATATGTCGTGACACCATAAAAGTACTTCAGCATAACAGAGGCAGGAAAATATCAGATATTCATTCCATGCAGCAATATTTTCACTGATATTTTCCCTAGAGCAAGGGACATGAAAGAAAGAATAAACAAATGAGACCTCATCAAAGTAAAAAGCTTCTGCACAGCTAAAGAAAACAGCACTAATGAAAAGAGAATCAACTATATGGGAAAACATATTCGCTAATGATACCTCAGACAAGGGCTTGATCTCCAAAATATATAAAGAACTCACATGACTCCACTCTTAGAAGACAAGCAACCCAATTAAAAAATGGGCAAAGGACTTGAACAGACACTTCTCCAAGGAGGGGCATACAGAGGGTGCAGAGACATATGAAGAGATGCTCAGTATTGTTAGCTATCAGAGAGATGCAAATAAAAACACAATGAGATACCACTCCATATAAGTCAGAATGGCCATCATAAACAAAACAACAAACAACAAGTGTTGGAGAGGTTGTGGAGAAAAGAGAACCCCAGTGCACTGTTGGAATTGCAGACTGGTACAACCACTATGAAAAACAGCATGGAATTTCCTTAGAAAACTGAAAATGGAACTGCCTTTCATCCCAGAAATTCCACTGCTAGGATTATATCCTAAGAACCCTGAAACACCAATGCAAAAGAAATTATACACCCCAACGTTCATAGCAGCAAAATTTACAATAGCCAAGTGTTGGAAGCAACCTAAGTGCCAATCAGTAAATGAGTGGATCAGAGAACTGTGGTACATGTTTTACAATTGAATTTTATGCAGCAGAAAGAAAGAAAAAACTCCAACCCTTTGTGAGAGCATGGATGGAACTGGAGAGCATTATGCTAAGTGAAATAAGCCAGGTGGTGAAAGACAAATACCATATGATCTCACCTATAAGTGAAACCTAATCAACAAAACAAACAAGCAAGCACAATATAACCGGAGACATTACAATTAAGAACAAATTGACAGTAACCAGAGGGAAGAAGTGAGGTGACAATGAAGGGTGAATGGTGAAGGACTTATAGGAACAACTATAAAGGACACATGGACAAAAATGAGGGGTGGTGGAAACAGGAGAGTGAAGTTG